>JABXWE010025810.1:0-28415 GCA_014611495.1 Limonius californicus
TTAAGGCGATATCTGTAAATATTGCGAAGGTTAAATCTAACTGGTTTGAATTGCAATGTTGAACTTAAATTGAATAATTTATTGTTTGATTTAGAAGACTCTTCAACTAAATATTTTGGTGTATTCTAAACTAGTAACTAGGTAACCAGTCTAATAGCATGTAGGGTTTATATATTTTTAGTAAACCGTATAATTTTGAGTGGTTGTGGATTTGGATATACAATTTTTCTTTGCTAATTTGAAATGATGCATATCTGAAATAGATTTTGCAAAAAATATTGTCTGAATATGCTGCTTAAATTCCGGATTCATTCATTATTTATAAATTATACTTCCTTGTCACTAAATTCTTTTGATACAATTACAAAATAAGAAAGAAATCCGGTTTTGTGTAACTTACTGGAATACAATTACGAATAAAAAATATCATTTTTAAATTTTTGTGATGAGAAAGCATAAATGGGGTGTATTAGAACCTTATAAGCACCCAAAAACTAGACTTCTGCATATTGAATGGACAAATAGAGGGTTTAAATTCGACTTTATGAGAAGTTTTGAAATAGAAGACCAAAATTAAGATTGACCCCAACATCAAATGTTCTGTTTCCGTAACTACATCTTATATTTATTTATATTTATCAGGGCAAATTAGGTGTTAAGCAAATAAAAACTAAGAAACATGTTGAAATTATTATAAAACATTGTGTTTACTTATTAATTAATATGAATTTCAGTTAGTAACACATGAAATAATTAACAAAAAGGTAAAAATTACCTGTAAAAAGATTAAATAGTATTTTGTTACATTTAACTCAAATTTACATGTTTTGTTACAGTTGGAATGGAATCAAAAACATTTGTTTGCAACAGTAGAGAGGAGCTCTGCCTTGCACCAGGAACATGTGTACAAGGTATAAGCTCTGCTTCCATAGAGTCATACTGTAATGAACTTCTTTTGTGTGGGAGTTGTTATAAAGGTCTAAGTAATTTATGTACACCTAACCCTTTTACACAGAGATATGTGCACAATGGATATATTTTTCTGGTAAATTACGGAATTGTATCTATTTTAATGTAAGTAACCCATATGTGTTACAGGAATTGTGCGAAAGTATAAAACGATATTTATCTTACTACCGTGTAGCGGTTCTAGCCATATCGGATACATCACATTTGCTTGCTTTCCATCATCAGACAAGGCAGTTAAGAAAACACATCACAGTACTGGCTTCAGTTTGCAAAGTGGGACCATTTACTGAATCTGGACAAATACCACACGGAGTGGCTCTGCTCAATTACCTTTATCAAAATGTTATGAGCATTGCTAATAAAGATGTCATAATGGTCCTCTACTCCATACTTTACCCTTGCTGTCAAGTCTATTTTAGGTAGCTATGAGGTTTTTGTGTTAAGTGTATTGCTTTTTGAGAATCACATCAAAATATTATTCACAATTTCCACAGGTTTATTAGTTTTACAAAAATGTCTTAAGATGAACATTGTAGTTATAAAATTTCATATTGCTTATTTGTTAACAGATGTCATAAAACAATAATTTATTACTTAATGAAAAAATTACAATTATTAATTTCCAATATATCTACAATAAATGCCCATGCACCTATGTACATAAACTGCGGATGATAATGAAACATTGGGATTCCATGAAGAAATATTGCAATTAACAGAAAACTATATAAAAATGAGTGATGATAAAATCCAAAAGACAAATGAAAAGGCAAAATTAATGGGGAATGAAAAAGCAACAAGCCTGCAATAGAGTGAATAGCAGAAAAGTTGGCAGATATAGAAACAAATGAATAAGAGAAGTTGGTATGTCGCAGACTGTGAGAAAGTAGTCAAGGAAAATAGAAATGCAAGATTAAAATGGCTACAGACATATTCAGAAGAAGATAAGAAAGAATGTAAGATAAGAAGAAGGAAGTTACAAAAACATCTAAGCAAAAAAAGAAAGAATGGGTCAACCACCAATTAGATGAGATTGAACAGGAAAGCAGAAATAATTTAAAAGAAATGTCATCATCTGACATGGAGCTGACTCGAGGGCCGATCCTGGATACGCCAGGCCTACCCCATGCCAGTAGGTGGGAAGGAATTTACAGGATAGGGTGGGATCGCGTTGGGCATTGCACAACATTAGCATGTCTGCAATGTATACCGCAAGACACCGCTGCTGCAACACCAGGTAGTTAGTAAGCTACGCATCAATGGGGTTGTTGAGTACGTAGCCGAAACCGTTATGCGATTATGCGTTTGAGCCTAATAAACTTTGGTATCAAAGTTTCACATTGTTCTTATTTCACATCTACCTATTGTTCTAAGGTTACTGATTGCACATCTCTTAGGTTCCTAATAACTAATAACCTACTTAATAGTTACTCCCAAACTTATTTTTACTGTCCGTTATGCGATTATACATTTGACCCTAATAAACTTTGGTATCAAAGTTTCACATTGTTCTTATTTCACATCTATCTATTGTTCTAAGGTTACTGATTGCACATCTCTTAGTTTCCTAATGACTAAGGACCTACTTAATATCTACTCCCAAACTTATTTAAACTGACCGTTATGCGATTATACATTTGTTATCGAAGGTTCACAGTGTTCTTATTTCACATCTATGTGGTGTTCTAAGGTTACTTGATCGTATTTCACATCCATGTATTGTTCCCAGGTTACTGATTGCACATCTCCTAGTTTCCCAATAATTAACAACCCACTTAATATTAACTCCCAAACCCATTCACACTGTCCGCTATGCGACCATGCCCCCGACCCCAAGAAACCCCGGTATCAACGTTTCACCCTGCTCGTGTCTTCCATCTGGCCATTGTTTTAAGGTAACAGACTGCTCCCCTCCGTGTGTCCCAATGGCCAACCAACCATGTAATACTCGCCGCACTGACCACTGCCCTTCCACTCAGTTGGAAGGTCGACTCTGGATTGTACCTCCTTCGTATCCCCAGCGCTCCCCTTTGCCGTTGACAGCCAGATAGCCAGCGCCCTCCTTCCCACCGCACCTGCTTCGCTCCCCCTCTCCTCTGCCCTCCCCCTCCCCACCGTCCTACTGCCACCCCCTCCTCGCCATCCTGTCCCTCCCCAGTCGACTCCTGAGTGGACTCCTCAGCCAGCGCGCCCATTCCTCCCACCTCTCTTCGGACATCCCCCCTCTCGCGCCCAGATCTCCCATGTTTCCCCAGGCATCCCGGCGCCCTGCATATCCCCCCCAATGATACACTCCACGCGCAGCACGGTCCTCCTATCTGCATCTCCTCTGCCCGCATGGCATACTCCGGCTGTAGAGGATGGCCGGCCGGTCCTCCTAGAATATGCGTCCAGCGTCCACCTCTTGATGCAGCGAGCCGCCCAACACATCAAACACGTATCCGACCCCCATCACATAAACATCCAATACAAATCCCAGCAGCACGCTTACATGCATGACCAATCAAAACATTGCTAAGTAATTAATCAATTAAGCAAGCAATTAGTGAATTAAAGACGAGTAAGTTCTATGAAATTAGGCTGGGTTAAGGGAGATTGAAGTGTCAAAGCGCGTCCATCCCTTTTTCTAGTTTTCTATTAGACTTCCAGTGCTACCAACTACTGCTAAATACTACAAAGGGCTACAATGGCTACTTAGATCTGCGACACTTAGCTTTTAACTGCGTCACCCTCAGTGTTGTTGTGACCTGTGTCGATCGCCGTTCCCTCCCCTTTTTAATATAGCACCTTGCAGAGGCGGCAGTGGCCTCCTCTCCTCCGTCCCCGGTTTGACACCCTCGCACTTTCCTCTATTGTTTGCCCCCAAAATTGTCTTGTTTTTAGTCTCGCTAAGCACTTTCGCCCGAAGCGCTCTGCGAGCACTCCCGTTCCCACGTTGTTATTAAAGCAAAACTAAATAACCTGTGTTTAGGTATTTTTGTTTAAATTAAGGTAAAGGGTTGGTTTTTGTACAACAAGTGAAGAAATCCAATGGATAATACACACGTCCGTACCCGATCACGCCGCCCTCGCAACCCCATTCCAAAGCTACTTGGACATTACTTTAGATTTTTAAAAGAATGTGCAAATGAAATAGTAAAATCAACTAACTGATAAATCTAAGTTGAGTAGGCTGACTTACACACCTAGGAACTTGGAATCTATTCCCTAACTCGCCCTGGTTGTTCCCTAATATTAATAAGTTTTCTCAATTATGTGAATAGTGGATAAAGCAATTTATGACAACTGCACTATATTAAATAATAATGAAATAATTAAGACCACCAAACAAACTAACAGTTTATTTTAAAATGAAAATAAAAGAATCCAAACCGTCACTAATTTCCCTTCGTCTGACTACCTGGGCTGTGGTAGTTTTAGACGGAGCCTTTGTTATTGCCAGCCGGCCTGCCCTTTTAAATTCTAAAGGTTGACTTGAATGAACAGCGAATACACATATGTATAAAATCCACTAAATAAACCCACTTGCAGCTATTTTTAACTATTTTAATCTAATTTAGGTAGCTTTCCAAAGGCGCAAAGATCTTTCGAGCGCTTGCCCGCGCGTATTGCAAATCAAACGCTGCCAATTCTCTAAACGAAAACGAAGTCCCGCCAGACGAGTGCACCGCGAACGGGATCGCGGCCCGAACCAGAAATAATTTAAAAGAAATGTATAATAAATTTAGGAGCCAAAAAAGAAAAACTATGTTAAAAGCAAGAAGATTGGAGAATGAAAAAGGAGACCTTAAACTCAGCAGAAAAGAAAGAACGAAATATGAAAAACAAACTCCAAACTTCTGTACAACAAACAGACAGTTACGCTGAATCAACAAACTAAAATCCCAACAAGCAGTGATGAAAATAATAAGAGACAAAGCACCAGGATGTAATTCAATAAAGGAGAAACAAGAACTTAAGTAAAAGAACAGAAGTAAGACTATAAAAACCCTAATTAGATTAACAATTATATATGCAATAGAAACAGTGTTTCTAAATGAAAAAGAGTAGGAACAACTAAAAATACTGGAAAGGAAAATATTTGGTCCAATTAAAATAAATGAAACAGAAATTAGAATATGAATTAGTTAATAGCAGAAATGGAAGGAGAAGATATTCAAGTCATCAAATCTCAAAGAATAAAGTGGTTTGGACATGTGAAACGAAGAGAATAGAGGTACGAAGCTAATTACACTGTGGAAACAAACAGACGAGAGCCATAGGGAGACCAAAGAAAAGATGGCAGGATGAAGTGCTGCATGAATTGATAATAATGGGCATCACAGATTGCGCAGGAAAAAATTATAACAGACTAGAATGGAAGAAAATAGTCAAGACAGCCAGAATACATAAAAAATTGTAGCAGGAGTAGGGGGGAGTAATCAACCCCAAAAAAATGGATTATGAGAGCCATTAAGGCGGCAACATTAAAAGGAGAAAAATAGAAGAAGTCACTGCATTCTGTTATCTGAGTATTGTAGTAGATGCAAAGGGAGGAAGTGACCAGGATATAGACAGAAGAATCATGCAAACGCAAAAGGCTTTCAATATGTTAAGGAAAATATGGACAGAAAAAGACATATCGAGGAAAACCAAATTGAAAATATTCTAGTCAAACGTGATGAGTATACTGTTATGTGGTGCAGAAGCATGGGTAGAAAGTAAAAAGAACCTTAGGAAGATTCAAACTTCTATAAATAAGTGCCTAAGAATTATGTGTAAAATCTTCTGACCAGAGAGAGAGAGAGAGAAAATTTTTAATTACACACAAAGAAAAAATTGAAAAAACAATTAGAAGATGGAAATGGAATAGGTTAGGACACACTTTGAAGAAACCATATAACAGCATAACCCAACAGGCACTAGCAAAAATCACATCACTGGGAAAAGGAAAGTTGGGAAACCAAGAGAAACGTGGCGAAGGAATTTAAGAACAGAATTAGAAAAACAAAACCTATCATGGGGAGAAATAAAACATATGGCATTAGATAGAAGCAACCGGAAGGAACCAGTGAAAAAGGGGGAAATCATGGAATAACAATGGCTCGAACTTGACGTCCGTAGAGCTAGAAACCCTACCACTCAAAACTTTTTGCTCAAAACGCCGAAAGGCTCCCTTTGCTCCATCTGGGAGTTGGGGGATGAAGAAGAAGAAGGCGGCAAAAAATCTCCAAGGGATAGGCCAATAATGTGTAACGTGTGATTTCTGACGCTTAGTGTATATCAAAAGTGTATTCCCATTACAGCGTTTTGGACGGCATATTCGGGTTTCGAATTCAAAAATTGGTTCTCGTATTGAGTTCTGCGCATCGATCGTGAACTTTCGATTCTCGGACTGCGGAAGTTGGATTAAGAGAGAACGTATTAAATTCTCAAGAAGTGCAGACTTGAATTTTATTTAAGGTCGTTACTACTCGGAAGATTCTTCCAATTTGTGAATTTTCAAGTGATTAGGGGAAACTTAAACACGGTAGAGTGATAGTAAATTTTCCCCGGGAGAAATCCTAATATAGTGCACTCTTGGAGAGTTTTTCTTCTGCCAATTTAACATCGTATGGCATCAAACAGCAGCCGGAAGAGTGGAACCATCCGGAAATTGATTCGAATTTAAAGACGACGTGGAAAAATTCGCAAGACCGATAACTCCAGTACAGGGAAATCTTTATCGGAGCTACATGGATTGATCAGTAGGTGTGCGGAGCGAGTTCGTTGCGTGTCAGGTGTGAGACGAGAATATCCTACGTTCAAGGTCTGTTTAACTTTCATACATTGGGGTGATAATTGCATGAAATTTTCGAGAAATCAGAGAACCAGCAGAGGACGAACAATTACAACTCGGTTTATTTGCGTTGGTATTATTCTGTTGAAATATAATAACTACTCGACTATTTTTAATTAAGTTCAATATTTTAATTGGAGAATTCTGTTTCATATTATAATAACGTTATGTACACCGAGAACTTGTTAAATGGTCTGCAGATTACGAGACTAAATTTCTGATTTAGAGTTCACTAAAAAGGGGGAATTTTGCGTAAGTTTGGAATTGTCCGAGCGTATATACCATTAAATTTTGGGTAATTAAGCTAGTTATTGCGTATACGAGGCCTTGTGATACCGTGAATACTAGTCGGAAATTCGGTGGTAATGATTATGGTTTTTTTTTAAGTGAATAAACACTTCCTAATTTATTCGATCTACGCATTATTGTTTTCCCTAGGAAGTTAGTTTAGATTCTGTTTTATAAAATTAAATCAGAGACAGTGACGTACTGTGGTCCGTTCTTTCTTTTTTTATGTATATTCATATATATATTTATGTACATATATGCAATTTGGGTTGTGATTTTGATTGATTTTGATTTTTTTTATGTGTTATTCATTCGTGACAACTTGTATTGTCAAGATTCTTGTATAATCTTGTCTGTATTGAATAATTAATTTTCTCGATTATTATATTTTGGAATTCTGTCAATTACTCTTGTGTTTTATTGGGTCTTGTAAAATAAGTTTAGTATTATCCAGCAAGGTAAGTCCGTTCTCCAGGAAGGTTCCTGTTTACCAGAGTCATCTTCGAGGAATAAGGGTTTTTTTAAACAGGTGGCGCTTAGGATTATATTTCGAACCACCCTTCTTCGATTGCAGCTGGTCGACCCTTGTCCTTGATACCTGGACCTTGCTTATAAATTTGTTGTTTTGTAGATTGTTGATGTTAATTAAACTTTAGTGTCGCCGTCGGTCAACTAGGCGTCACAAATGATGAATAATGAAATAAGAACTGGATCTTTATATATTTATTTATTATTTAGATATATAAAAAGCATCAAAGCAAATGTTAAATAAAAGTAAAATGAGTGTAAGAACATGGGCTTCTACAATCCTCCTCCATTCTATTCTATTCTTCACTGCCCTTTCACTTCACTCCGCTTTATATTCTTCTTTTAATTTTTTTTACTATACTCCTTCACCACCTCCACATTTCCACTGGTCTGCCCTGTTTTCTCTTGCTGATTGACTGATAGTCCAATGCTTGTTTTGTGAAGTCATTTTCATCCTACCTTAGTTTGTAGTGTACTTCCACTTTCATCTATTTATTGTTTTTACTATTGGCTCTTGCTTCTTATTTCCCCCCCAGTTCCTTGTGTGATATATGATTTGGCCAATAAATATTTAGAATGTTTTTGTTCATCAACATTAGAATCTTCAACACAGCATACTTAACCTATTATTTTGTATTATTTTTGTGAATATGTTGTCTAGTCCAAATACATTTAGCAAATATAAACTAATAAACCCGTTGAACTGATCAATAATATTTTAAGTATGTATTGATTAATATAAAATGCATTGGAGTAAAGCAAAAAAACAATCATTAGAAACTAAATGAACATGTTAAAATGATTAATAATATTATATTCACTTACCAATTAATTGTAATTCCAGTCGGTTTTTACAACAATGGATATTAGAAGGTGTCGTGAAAGATCCGTATGGAGAATTCTTTATCAATGTGAATCCAAAATATGAAACAACAAGGGGAAGAACTTATTGGACTCGAACTTATACTTTACGTGAGGATATTGTACCTGATTTCATAACCGACTTAAGACACGATATTCTCCATTGTGGTAAAACCATGAACTTACTAAAACTATGTCTTCCAACAGTGAGTGAAGCTGAAACTTTTGGTTACATAAGATTTTAAATTTAATGTTTTAGTCACCATTATGTTTGTATATGATGGATAAACGTCCTGACATAATATCGTGTTGTGTAATGGCCGAACAGCTCTCAGGATTGGAGTTAAACAATCAGTATTATTATTTAGAAGCTACTGCTCTTTCAGGCCCGAGAATTTCACTTTCACAAGTCATTACCAGGCTGCACGAGGAAGATAATACATTTCTTAGTCTGATAGCCAAAAAACGTGCAGCCACATTGAGTAGAATAGAGTGTGAGCATCAAACTTTAAATTGCATCCAATAGATTTTAATATATGATTACCTTTTATGTAGCGGAGAGGAAAAAAGAAACAGAACTCCAATTTGAGAAGAAACAAAATGAAATGAAAGCCTTGAAAGAACAGTACGCAGAGGCTCAAAAAAGAAAACAGCAAAAGGTTGCTGAAGACCTTGAAGAGGAACTCAAGGCAGTTGAAAAGGAAATGAGAATGCAAACTTTACATAATCGAATTGTACAGGAAGAAAGGTAAGATGTGAACTTATTTATATGTTATTTAAGTAATAATAAATAATAAATGGTGGAAGGTTTGTTAATGTTAGTTGACTTTGATGAATAAACACCCTGCTTTTTAGGTGTTTTGAAATAAATTAAACGATTAATACATTTTGAATGATTCCTTTTTATGAGTATGAAACTATCATATTGTTCTCTTTGAAATAGTGTCAGTTGCATGGACAAATGTTGTTGACAAAATGTAATGTAGATTTGCTAACATCAGACTGAAGCAGGAATTATTTTGTGGATAAAACTGAATGCAAGTGTTAGTGAATCTCTTTTTTAATACTAATACTTAGTGCAGTTCTAGTACTGCAGTAGACAGTTTTTAAGAAATATTCTTTGATTTATTTATTTCCTTGCATGTATTATACACATAAACGCATGTATAATTTTTGCACAAACTAAAGTACGTACTTAGACTTTCTTAAATTAAATATAATTGACAGTTATGTTTGTGTGCTTCAACAAAGTTTCAATAAAAACAATTCTCTTTACTACTTACTTTACCTAAAAAGATTCTGTCGCAAAAGTCTTTCCCACTTTAAAAAAAGTTTCTTATAATATTATTTCGTATTAATTTTAAAACAAGTTTTCTCACAAATTTATTTTGCTTGAAAACAGTTGTCGCAGAGACATATTTTTCTTGTGAAAAAGTTCTCTTTACATATTTATTTTTCCTTAGAAAAGTTCTCTCACAAATTTATTTCTCGTGAAAATAGTTCTCTCACAAATAATTTATCTCTCGACTAAAAAGTTCTCACACAACTTTCTTTCAAAAAATTTCTCACAAATTTATTTTTCTTGAAAACAGTTTTTGCACATAATTATCACTCTTTTGACAAAAGTTCACCCAATGTATTTATCCTGAAACAAGTTTTGCCATAGATTTATTTTACCTGAAAAACCGTGAAAAACGTTACAACACAGAAATATTTTTCCCTTGAAAAAGTTCTTTTATATATTTATTTCTCATTAAAATAGTTCACTTACAAATTTATTTGTCCTGTAACATTTTTCTCACAATCTTATTTCTCTTGAAATAATTCTCCCACTATAAATATCTGTTCAAAAAATGTCTCTCTTGAAAATAGTTCAAAGATTTATATTTCTTGAAAATAGCTCCGAGATAGAAATACAAATCGCTTGAAAAAAGATTTCTTGACATATTTATTTGTCATTAAAAAGTTTTCTCAATTTCTTCTGTAATAATTTCCTCATATACGTATTTCTCTAAAAAAATTTCTTTACTAATATATCTCTCTTGAAAAAAGTTACCTCGGAAATTACATATTTATTTCTTGTTAAAGAAGTTCCCTCATAAATTTATTTCTTTTGATGAAAGTTCTCTTACAACTACAAGTTTTCTCACATATTTTTCTCTTAAATTTATTTTTAAGTAAAAACGTTCCTTCACCAACTTATTTCTCCAGAATAGGCATAAATTTTCTCAATAAAAAGGTTCTTTCATTTGTTTTCTTTTGTAAAAAAGGAACCTTACAAACATCTCTCCCACACAAAAAGTTTTGTTGCAAATTTGTTTAGCTTAAAAAAAGTTCCAGCACGGAAATATATTTTTTTTGAAAAAGTTCTCTTACATATTTATTTTTCGTTGTAAAGTTCTCTCACAAATTTATTTCTTTTGAAACAATTTTTTTTACAAATGTATTATTTCCCTTGAAAAAATTGGCATTAGATCTGTATGACGGTACAGAATTAAGTCTTTTTACATAATTCTGTGTCGTGTCATACAGTAAACTTTGTGCAAAATTCTGTAGATTCATGTTCTAAAACCTACAGAATTGTCGTGCGTTCATGTAAAATAAATAAATAAAAGCGCTACCAACTTATGCATTAACCCAGTGATTGCCAAACTATTTCGGTTCCCGGCGCCTTTAATATATCAGAATTATTCCGCGGCGCCCTAAGTCAAAACATTGGTCTAACTAACGCAGTTGCAGTGCGCAGTTAATGCGCTTAGGTTAGCATTTCAAATTCACAAACAATTTATTGAATAGACTTATTAGAATAATTAATGGGATGGATGAGCTTGTTATTCACTACACAACTTCTCAAATCTCGGAATCAAACTGGATACAGCTACCCTCATTTCCTGTTCCACGTTAATTTTCGCGCGGTATTTACTCTTTATTATAGCGACCACCGAATACCCAGCTTCACCCAAATATGATGTTGCAAATGGAATTAAGGTTCGTTGAGTTGAGCTTTACCAGCAGCGGCTATTCATCTTTTCCTGATACCCAAAAGTCAGTAAGTTCCATGTATTGTCGCAAGACAACTCAATAAGATTCTCTTCTTCTAAAGAAGTAAATTCAGATGGAGCTTTGGCTCTTTATGGGTTTTGAATCCATGCGAATTTGTATATGTAAATATTTGCTTGAAGTATTTTGGAACCATTTGAAAAGCTGTGGTAGGTGATCTTCAAAAACAGATTTTATATTGCAAGACAAATCAACTTCATTGGAGATTACAAACTGGTGCAACAAGGGAAAACAGTAATTGGTACCACCTTTATTCATTTTTCTTTTCCATAGTTACAATTTTTTTTCTGAAAGCTAAAATCTTCTGCGTCAATTTCAAAATGTGCATATTGCGTCCTTGCGGGGAGAGATTCAACGCATTTAACTTTTCAAAGATGTCACATAAGTATACCAGTTTAACAAAAAAATCCGTTCCTGCAAAGTGTTTCTTGCCGTAATTGGAACGGACGAGAGCCATCGTGAGTGGCAGTAATATAACAAAGACGCGTATTCGACTCCTATATCCTCACACAATTTTTTGAAAAACCTTGCCTTCACTTTCCTAGTTTTTATATAGTTTACTATATTCACTACATGTTCTAAGACTAGATTCAGTGGAGGACTCAAATATTTTGATGCAAGTGCTTCTCTGTGAATGATGCAATGGGTCCACACTGAATCCGGAGCTTTGGTTTGAATAAGCCCTTGCAATCCTCCATAACGGCCGGACATCGAGCGACCAACGTCAGTACAAACACCAACGCACTTTGTCCACTCCAAATTATTTTCAAATTTAAGTGTGTTCAGGATCTCGAACAAGCCTTGAGCCTTTGTACTTACAGTGATACTTTTACAAAAGAGAAGTTCCTCCACAATGGAATTACCGTCTAAGAATCGTACGTAACAAATCAGGTGTGCATCCTTATTATTATCTGTGGCCTTATCCAGCTGCAACCCAAATTAATTTCCTTTTAATTTTACAATTAATTGAGTATTGAGATCTTCCGCCATGTGCTGAATTCTGCAGCTGATAGTATTGTTAGACAAAGGCACATTTGAAAGCAGTTTCCTCGCAGACTCGCCGATCATAATATTCACCAAATCTACAGCAGCCGGTAGAATTAGTTGTTCTGCGATGGTGTGGGGCTTCTTACACTTCGCAACTCTATATGAAACCTTACATGATGCTAGCACAGCATTGTTTGGTATTGACAAATGCTTAGAAAAGGTACCTTTTTGTTATTTTAATTCATTTAACTTTCTGGTAAAGAAGTTGCGAGGTTTACCAACAAAGTTTGAATGAATGGCGTTTTAATTTACTTGGAAGTATACACTCTGGTGCCTAAACTTTCAGACACAATACACACTGTGGTCTCTCTTCATCGTTGCTATTTGATGATGTAAAGCCAAAATCCAAATAACTCGATATTTACGATATTTTCGCTTCCCCACAATCCTGTCACTAGTTTGTGGTGCGTCCTCTTTGTTTTTAGTACTATCTTGCTTATTCAAGTTCAATATAAACTTATCCATTTTTATAGTGATTAGAACAACAACTTTTAAGAGTTAACTTAATCACCACACTATTAGGTTGGTTCGATATTCGATGAAACAATGCCGCAGAGATGCAATACTAATATGAACATCGAGTACCGAAAGTGTTCCATAAATAAATATCAATATCAATAAAATAATTATTACACAAATGATACAGAATATTACATAAACTGAATATTACTATACTATACAGAAACTATATAGTTTTGTGTCACAATGGATTGCGAACATAAGTCATGGGACTTTTACTCGTCCTCTGGATCCGTTACTATTGCAAAAGAGTCTAATATTGGAATATTTTCGCGGCGCCCCTGTAGCCCAGCCATGGCGTCCTAGGGCGCCGCGGCGCACAGTTTGGGAATCACTGCATTAACCTAATACAGTCAAACCTCCAAAAGTCGAAGTGCTACAGGAAAGGGAAAAAAGTTCGAGTTATAGAAAATTCGAGTTATCGAATTTTACTAAATTATATACAGTAATACATACATATACAATACATACATGTAAAACTTAAAAAATAGAAAGTTAAAGTAACTTTATACATGTAATACATACGTGCTTTAATTTTTATTTTTCACACAGAAGTCTAGTAGTGTTAACTGTCTCTTATCTATGAATTGAGCTCTCTCACGAAAACAATTCAGATGGTGAGAATTTAGGAATAGCGCAATTGTGCCTATACAGCCGCATTTACTGAATTTATGTTAGGTATACACAGGGGTTCATCACCAGTTTCACCCTCACTCTCATGGTCATTGTACTCGTTGGTTTCAGTCTGTAAGATGTTGTTGATGATTTCCTCTTCGGTTAAATGATCCAAAACGAGTATGTTTTCGTCGATTTTAACGTACTCCTCAAAAGTGCAATCGCTAGATTTAGTAAGGTTATTTAAATCGATCCACATTGACAGAGGCATATCATCTTCTTCGTCCCATAACTCTTCATTGTCATTTTCAGCTTTAGTAAACCCTGCTTTTCTGAAGCAATTTGCAATTGTAGTTGATGTAACGTCACTCCGTGCTTTTTATCAAGGATTCTTATACTATCCAGTAAGTTAGCGTTTGCCATTTCCTTATTTTCAAATGCTCGGATAGTTTTTAAAAGAATTCTTTTCCGGTAATTTTGTTTTAAACTTTGGATTATCCCCTGATCCATGGGGATCCATTACAGCTTGGAAGTAACGTTAGGGGGAAAAAAGACAACCTTTATAGCTTGTAGATTGTTTGTAAGTTCTGTTGGATATTCTGGACAATTGTCCACAAAGAGCAGTATTTTGCGCTTCTGGGATGTAAATTTACAATCTATTTTATGAAGCCATTCTTCATACAGCTCACTAGTCATCCAAGACTTTTTATTAAACCGATACAAAAAAGGTAAGCTTTTAATCCTGGTGAAACATCTTGGCTTCGCAGATTTTCCAATGACCAATAGATCGAGCTTTTCATTGCCCGACATATTGGCGCAGACCATAACTGTAATACGCTCCTTGTTTTTTTTTTCTCATTTGAAAATGTTAATGTTTTATCAGGTAAGCACCTGTAGAACAAGCCCGTTTCACCAGGGTTGAAAATATCATCGGGGAGAGTACTGCGACATCAGGGTTTTCAAATGTTCTTTCCATATTTCACACTGTTCTTCCGAAATTTCGGCGCTCTCACCGCACAAAACCATTTGCACAATGGAATTACTTTTTTTGAATTTCTCCAACCAGCCCTGACTTGCTTTGAGTTCGGGATAATTTAATTTTCTTGCGAATTCATCGGCATTCACCACGCACATCACGAAACCACTGAGTCATTGTTGTTTTTAGCTTAGGATAACTAGAGTCTTTAAAACGTTTTCGAGTACCACAAGCATAATAATATTTTCGAATGCTTTTTTAATGCTTTCTTTATTTTTGAGTATGGTTGACAGTGTATTGGCCGGTAGCCCAAAAGCACCAGCAATGTCTTTTTTCTTTCTTGTGCCCTTTTCTACCTCTTCAATTAATCGAATTTTGTCTCGAATATGCAACGATTTGAATTTGCGTTTACAGGTTTCCATCGTTAAAGTAACCCCTGCTACAACAGATCGCACGAAACTAACAAGGCAAGATTTCGGACATGGAAGTTCCGTATCTTAAACATTTAAAATTATTAGTCACATTCAATAACAAACAGCAACTTGAGAAATGCGAAACGGCACGTAATTTAACCCTTCGGTAGTAAAAAAAAACCACAGCTCAGCTTCCTTCACGACAAAGCAGGCACAACTTGTGACGATACAATCCATAAATAGAATTTTAGGAAACTTCGAGTTATCGAGGTTGATTTTATCGCTGGGGATAAGAAAATTGCTTCGAAATATCGAAAAATTCGAGTTATGGAGGTTTCTTAACACGGTAAATATTGGTAATAATTCGGGAATGTCGGCTGACTTCGAGAAAATGAGGTCTTCGAGTTATCGAGGTTTGAGATAAAGAGGTTCGACTGTATTATGAAATTCTACTTTATCAACTTTTCACAATTTGCACCCATTTGCGCAACCTCACAGACAGAATTTTGCACAAAATTCTGTTCCGTGTAATACAGAAGAATCCGTGATTTTCATTTCACCACATTTTACTTTGGGGCAGCTGAAGTACTTTTAATGGGATAGTTTTAAAACCAAAAGGATTCAAAATCCATAAATGCTAATAAACTGTTTGGCCACCTCCCTGTTATCCCACATTCAATAGACCTCTAAAATAATAAATAAAGGGGAACCTTGTGCATTAAGCATTTCTTTGTACAGTGTATATCAGCAATGCTCAATACTATGCAACGCTTATAGAATTTTAGAGTTACTGGTCAATTGAGATAGAGGGTGTCTCAGGATAAGCGGGTTTACATGTAGATCTTATGAATAGTAAAAGATAGAGATTTGGTTAAAGGAGAAATATTGTACAGCAGTTCAAGGACTACTTGGATCCATACTATCATTAAAAAGCGGAAAAAAATTGTTTGTTTTTTGTAGATAATTTGTTTATTATTAATGATACTGTAAACTATGTTTTTAAATATAATGACAAAGAGCTCTTTTACAGGTTACAGCTAAAAAATATTTTTTATACCTCGAGGCAACTAAATAACAAACAATAGACTTGTTCTAATCAAAATTTGATAACTTAATCCTTCACAAGTAACAAAGTTGTAGGTAAAATACTGTTTATTAGTGAAAATAGGCTAAAAACAAAATCGATGACTATGTCAGAAATTAAAACTGTAAAGAATGTGTGCTTGTAGGGACTATATAATGTCTTCATAGTGATACAAGCTTTAATAAATGTATCTTCTCACAGCATGTTAGTACAAGAATACTGGTAGCAGATATTTTTATATAACTCCAAGGAAAAAACACGTATTAAATCTGGATATCTGGCTAGCCAATTCAGTTTCTCGCATCTCTGTGAAAAACTGAGTAATATGCAAAGAGAACTCTATTAAACGCAATGGGAACCCAAAGGAAGAAATAAATAGTCATTAAATTTGGGGATCTGGCTGCCCACCTTCGCAGTTCTTTACATTTGCTATGAAAAAGACAACAATTTGCAAAGATAAATACATTAAACGCATTGCAACCCAAAGAGGTTCATTTGTATTATCAGGCGCAATTGGGAACCAAAAGAAAAAATACATTGGAGTTAAATTTGGAGATCTGATTGACTAAGTCACAATTTCTCATGTCAGCTATGAAAAATAGAAAAAGTTTATTGGAGTTAACTCTGGGGAGCAAGCTGGCCAGTTTCAGTTCCTTATATCTGTTATGAAAAACATTAATTTGGGAATATAAATCTAATAAACGTGACTGGGAACCAAAGGAAAAAGTACATTAGAGTTAAATCTGGAGATCTGGCTGACCAATTCGCAACTTCTCGTGTCAGCTATGAAAGAACTTAATAATTTGGATAAATACGTATATTAAACGCAATTGTGAACCAAAGGGAAAAATATCATTGGGGTTAAATGTGGAGAACTGGTTGGCTAGTTCACAGTTCCTCACGTGTGCTATAAAAAACCGTAATTTGGAAACCTAAAACTATTAATCGTAATTGGGAACCCAAGGAAAAAGTACATCCACGTGAAATCTGGGAATCTGGTTGGCTAATTCACAGGTTTTTATGTTAGGCGTCAAAAAACTGAGTAATTTACGATGATAAATCTATTTAACACAATTGAAACAATTGTAGACTTTTGTTTTCCGTGGGCTTCTTTAGTTGGTTTGCAGTCTATTGTAAATAATCGCACTCTATTATGAGAAAACGGTTTTTCACCTTTAGTTCATATAAAATAACCTTGTGTCAGAGGAAAGAGGAAAATGGACTCTTTCAGGGCCTATTTGAAAAACAAAAGCAGTATCTACTTTGACATTTGTAACCTATATAAAAAAGTTGCTAAATAATGTTACAATAACTTTGCAGTATCATTGCTAAGAAACAAGTTAGTTCGCCATAAAAACGATATATGAAAATTTTGGTTGTCTTTATTTCTTATGTTATACAAGATCTGTTTGCATGGTCCGCTTATTTTGGCCATAATGTACAATTTATTATTCTATACTTAATCAATTCCTTAAATTTTTTTAGGAATAACCTCATTAAATACTACAACGATCTGTTTGAAACAGCCGACAAACGCCGCAAGTTTTTTGAAAAACGAATAGAAAATTTAAGAAAAGTACATCTCGAGTCTGGAGATAATTCAAAGAACATTCAGTATCGTTCGCAAAATACAAATGCAGTTCCTGAAGCTTCAATGTTAAGTACTGAAGTTCAACTGGAACATGCAGGCCTTGGCAAAACAATTGATGCAGTAGCGTCCACGGATTCGTTTGTTTCCATTTCTGATGAGCTATGTGAGCGTGAAAGTGCAGAATATGTTTTGGCAGATGCTGATGATGATGATGATGATGATGATGATGATAATGATAGTTCATGTCTTGATGTTGACGATACAAAACAAGATTTGGATTCTTTGGATGTAATAAATGCAAACACTTTGGAAAAGACAGATACGGAAACAGGATCTACTGATGAAAATAAAAGGAATTACCTAACTGCAGTTCAAAATTTTAAAGACGCCCGCAAAAATAGGGCTCGAGTTTTAGGCACAGAGCAGGACAACATTGCCAAATCACACGCACAATCAGAGCGGAAGCAGGTTAAGAATCCTACTTTAACAGATGCTCAAAAAAATAAGCTCAAAGTTATGTCTTCTGAATATGGCACTCGCTTAAACACTGCACAACAAGAAATGATAAAAGAAAAAAGCAAAAGGAAAGAAAGTGAAAAAACTCAGACAAACTTGAAAATAGATAAACCAATTGTACGGAAGAGTAACCCTAAACCACCATTAACTGCTGCACAAAGAAATAAATTAAAAGTTTCTTCAGTGGAGTATGGGAACGCCGAGTATGTAGAGAAAAAGCAAGAGAAAGGCGGAAAGAACGCAAATTTGATGTTTGTGGAAAATATGGAAACGGCACAAAAAAACAAGGCTAAAGTGTTGTCTTTGGAATTGGGTCTTACGGCTGAATCAGAAATAAAACAACAAAGTGAACCAAGTGATAAATATTCTGGTTTAACAGATGCACAGAGGAACAAACTAAAAGTATTGTCTTCAGAATATGGACAAGACCTGAAAGCGGCAAGCATTCTTAGAACTAATCAGAACAAAATTATTTCTAATAATCCTTATTCACAACAGGTGATAAGTGATAACAAAATAAAGACAAATTATGATAATGAAAATTATATAAATAAAAATGTTAATGTAGATAACACTGTTGTAACTAATAACAATTCAGATCAAAATTCTAACCCTACAAAACGATTATACAAGAAACAAGAAAACCTATTATTGGATTTCACAAAAATCAATAATAAAGAAAATATTGATAGTACCCAATTGTTAAAAGTGGAGCCACAAGGGCCTCCAAGCTTGCAGTTCGTAAAAAGTCCAAAATTTGAGTTAGAAAGAATTTCGCCGATGTCCATAGACTCGACACCTCTTAGTAATGTTACAACACCATCCAACAAGTTGCTCGTAATGTTTGATAAAAACGATTTTGAAGATCTACATAGCAGTGCTACTACAACAGAAACAGCATCCACAAGCGCTATAAACTATCAAACTGGTTTCAATTTTGAAGTAGACAGGAGTGAGAGTTTGTTAAATTTAGAAAACCGTAGATGTGCTTATAATTTAGGAGCTGCAGTTGGGAGTGTGAATTTAACTAAAAATATCACAGCCAACTGCTTAAAGCTCTGCTTGCAGCAGAGCATTGCGATTCCACTCATAACCCAAATGAAGCTTGTCAATAACGAACTTCTGAAATATTTCATTGTTAACCTACAATATCTGAAACATTTGAACAACTTAAGAAACTATTTCTTCTTGCTGGATGGCGAGTTTGGGAGAAACATCACCGAGGGTTTGTTTGAAAAGCTCTACGACGTCAACTTTCCAACTGAGCTCATCAACCATAACACTTTGCAAATCTTGGTTCACAAAGCGCTTGATTATTCAACCAAATCCCAAGAGAACTCAACGTCTTTGTCTTTCAAAATCAATAATTTGCCTAAGGTTTTTAATCTGGGCGATCCTGATGTGTTGGACTGTGTATCTTTGACTTACAAAGCGAGTTGGCCTCTCAATATTTTGTTGCCGTCAGACACCATTTCAAAATATGATGATGTGTTTAAGTTCTTACTGAAGTTGCATCGTATTTCTTGGGTTCTCCAAAACTTATTCCAGGCAAGTGTTTTTCAGTGGGCATGTGCGTCACGCGACTTTCCTTCAGCTTGGTCTACCATAATTTTGCAGCATGGTGAAAATGGAAACGTAGCTTTAACCGCCATTTAACAAGGCGTGGTGTTTGGAATTTAGAGGAAACTCTATTTAATTGTACATTTCTGTGTCTCAATGATTTGAAACCATAATGGACGATCAAATTTAAAATTTTTTTGACAGTGAAAACAATGCACCTTCACGTATTGCGCGCGCCAGATGAAAATCACGCGCTTTTGTTTGTGGGTACACCAAGCTGCGCGTGCACATGCCACCATTGTAAGTTGCCGAAAATTCAATAGACCATTTGTTTGCAGGATTTAAAATCGTTAGTGAAGGAAACGAATTTTGGCAAGACCAAGTTATTGATGTCTCCTCACTATCGACGATTACATCAGTGTCGCCATGTTATGACACATTTTATTCAGACATTGCAAAGCTATGTTGTTGGAGAAGTTGTGCAGGCCAGTTGGGAAATGTTTGAGAAAAATCTTGAAACAGTAACCAATTTCGACCAACTCTATTCTTTGCACACTACTTACATCAAAAATATTCTTTTTATGTAAGTTTTAAATTATAAATTTCTTCTTCATTCTGTGGATTCCATTTGTTGTTTTATTATAATTAACAATTATTTTTCAGGTGCCTTTTAAACCAAAAGTCAGCTCCATTAAGGAAAACCCTTCAGAAGATTTTTATTGTTATACTTAAATACTATGATTATTTACGTTCGCGTTCTTGGATTGTTGAAAGTGATGTTTATGCCCATCCAAATTTTAAGAAGTTGGAAAATATATTTAATAACTTTGAAGAATTAACGCAGTACCTGTTTAAAGTTTGCCATAAAGTAGTTAAATCTGGGTATCAGCCTCATCTGATGCAGTTATTGGATATGTTAGATATTAACAATTATTATAGTAATAAAAATGTTAATGATGGTTCGTTGAGCGCATCAGCTAAATGAATGGGGAAGCTGCTGATGAACTAACAGCATGTGTTAAATTGTTTTTGTTTTTACCATTTGGATATTAACTTATATGTAATTTATACGTAGTAAGATATATTAAAACTGTCTTTTTAATATATTTTGCTGGTTTTGTATAAAAAAAATAACGGATACAGTGTTTGTGTGTTTTTGTTCTAACTACTTAAACATTATTTATGTCCTTAACAAGTTTTTTTGTTGAAAATGTAACAGATTAAAAAAAAGTGCGGAGAAACTGTGTTTTATTTGGTTCGCCTACTATTCATTTTGTTAAATCATATTTTCATGACAAATTTGAAAGCTCATTGGTCTTATAGAAAGTGTTTTCATACAGGGTGTCCCATGACGCGAGGTCATTACTTCACCTACATGTAGGAGAGGTGAAAAGAAGTCGAAACTAAAGGGTGGTCATTTTTTCTAAATCGACTATTAAAGAAGTTATGGCCTGTTTTAATTAAATACTGAAGCAGCCGAAACAATAATAGTTATTTATTATACGAGCGGATTAAATGAATGTTTAATGAGCGATATGTTTAACCGCGCAAGCGGCGCAGGAGTTTTCCGCGAAAATAAAATGGATAATCTGTGCAACGAATTGGATCATGATGTTTTTTCTGATCCAGAACACGGTTTGGTTGGTAACTTATTGCGATAATTAGGTATTTTGATTGTAATTTCAAACAATTTGTAGAAAATATTCTACCTATAACCTCAAAACAGCGGATTAAAATTTTTAATCTACTGCTTATTAAAATTTTAATGCGCGGCCTAAATAAACAATGACTTTAATAGTTTGATTTGACGTCAATAAACGTCAATTTACATATGTATATGGCAAAATTGAATAAATGATATTAAGTGCTATTTAATACAAACGGTCTATGTTACTATGGAAATGATATTATTTACTTGTATGTCAAACAGTAAATCACCTTGAAGTTGATTTCTCTGGTTGCGCTTATTAACAGTGTTGATAATGTTTACTTTTACAATGCGAGAGTACGCCCATATCCATTACATGTACGGTTTTTGTGATGGAAACTCAGTAGCAGCTGCTCGAGAATATGGGGAAGATTTCCAAATCGGCGACTACCAGATCAATGAGTGCACAACCACCTACGTGAACAATGAGGACAACATACCACGAACGCGAGTTTGGAGAACATTAAAACGTTATGATTTATATTCATTTCACATCCAGCCTGTTTAAGCCCTCTTACCTACAGATTTCGCTAGTCGTATGGAATTTTGCCTCTGGATCACTCAAAATCGAAGCCTACGTAATAGAATTTTATTCACGGATGAGGCAAGATTACAAGGAATGGATTAATGAACAGAAAGAAGAGCAGCTCTTGGGATTTGGAGAATCCACACGAAAACACTGTCAAATTATCAACTAGGTTTTCAGTGAATATCTGGTGTGGAATTATTGATAACATGCTCATTGGTCCATTCGTTTTTAAAAACCATTTAATCGCCGACAAATTTTTAAATTTTCTTAGAAAATAATTTGGGAGGATTGTTAGATGATGTCCTTCTGGCGATCAGACATGGTATGTGGTACCAGCACGTTGGTGCCCGTGCGCACTTTGCGTTACGTGCAAGACCATTTTGAAATCAACGGTTCGAAGGACGTATAATTGGTAGATGAGAACATCACGTCTGGCCCCGAAGATCTCCGCACTTAACTTGCTTAGATTATTATTTGTGGGGCGTATGAACAATATGGTATACCAAACATCATCAGAGACTGTTGAAGATCTTAGGAGACGCATTTTTGAGATAGCAGAACTAATTCGGAATAACAATGATATTTTGAACAATCTTTATATTGAATTTTAACTAAAATAAAAATAAATATTGGCTTTTCTGAAATTATAATTATTTAAAAAATGATAATTGAACACACTGTATTTTGAAAACGGTTTACTTTAGGGCATAACTTTATTAGAATTTTTAACTATATTTGGTTTAAAGATTACATACAAGAAGTAGTAACCTCATGTCACACCCTTTATATTAGTAATATTGTTAAATACTGCATGTATTCTATATAATGTGTTTTTCCAAACGCCGAGCTTGATGAAATATTTAGAATATGTGGAACTGATGGACACTTTCAATAGTGATGGTGCATTTTCTTTTAATTAAATATTTTTATGGCAACAATTTAAGACCATTAATGCAGTAGCGGCTCGCCAAGTGAAGTGCCTCTTCACCTAAAATTTTCATTCACTTGCGAATATTTATTTAAATTACATAACAAATTATTTATCGGCATTACACCTATTAGTTCTCCTGTCATCACTACCCTTGGCACAGAAGTAATACTCAAACCGCTGAACCCTACTCTAGCCACACAATTAACAGACTGGGAGCAATTTCGAACTATATTCAAGATAATATTAACTTAAAACAGCGCATTAAAGAACCTAAAGATCTAGACGAGGTAGTTCAATACCTCACTGAACTTATTCAAAAAGCAGTATGGTTGTCTACACGGAAATCCAATATGATACAAGCAAAAATCAACAACGTACCCCTCCAAATCCGAGAACTAATTGCTGAGAAAAGACAGGCCAGAGGAAGGTGGAATCGATCACGCAACCCTGAAGATAAACGCATATACAACAGACTGACTAGAAGATTCAGCAAACTATTGAAAGAACATCAAAATTCCTGTTTTGAAAATTACATCATGAAGTTAAACAAAGAAGATCACTCTATCTGGAGGGCCACAAAAACAAACGTCCACAAACAAACATACCACCTATACAAAAACTAGATGGCGACTGGGCACGATCTGATAAAGAGAAAGCCGACGAATTCTCCCATTATCTAGCAGAAGTTTTTCACCATTCGATGCAGTGCCAACAGCAAACACTGAGGAACTAGTTAACTTCTTGGATATCCCATGCCAGTTGTCACCACCGATCAAGTCTTTTACTCCAACTGAAATATGTACTGGAATTAACGCTCCAAAATATCACAAAGCGCCAGGGTACGATTTAATCACAGCACAACTCCTAAAGCATCTCCCAAGAAAAGCTGTCGTTCTACTGACCACTATCTTCAACCGGATTCTCAGTCTGTCTTACTTCCCCATGCTGTGGAAATATGCTCAGGTCCTAATGATACTTAAACCAGGCAAACCATCTCATCTAACCAACTCTTATCGAGCGATTAGCCTGTTGCCCCTGCCAGGAAAACTGTTTGAAAGGCTCCTCCTACGAAGACTTCAAGAAGATTTGGAGATGACTACCCTGATACCAACTCATCAATTCGGATTCAGGGAGCAACACTCGACAGTTCAACAAGCCCACCGAATCGTCAATTCAAT
This sequence comes from Limonius californicus, assembly GCA_014611495.1. Taxonomy (NCBI): domain Eukaryota; kingdom Metazoa; phylum Arthropoda; class Insecta; order Coleoptera; family Elateridae; genus Limonius; species Limonius californicus. The sequence continues at coordinate 24,192 of JABXWE010025810.1, forward strand.
AGCTACGAGCCTAGAAGAGAAAAACTTTTGTACCGCAGCCTTCCTAGACGTCAAACGGGCGTTTGATAAGGTGTGGCATGTCGGTCTATCATATAAAGTAAAGCAACTGTTACCGAGTACCTATTATCTTTTGATAAACTCATATCTCACCGACCGTTATTTCACTGTAAAATACAATAACCAACTCTCTACATATCCAGTTAAAGCAGGCGTCCCACAAGGCAGCGTCCTAGGTCCTCTCTTGTATTTCCTTTACACCTCTGATACCCCAGAAACTGAAAATACCTCAGTTGCTACATTCGCTGACGATATCGCGATACTCTCTACACACAACGACGCAGCTGAAGCTTCACAACGTTTACAAACACACTTGAACAGTCTAAGCGATTGGGCAGACTTATGGCGTATCAAGATAAACGAAAGTAAATCTGTACAAGTGACATTTACGGCAAGGAAAACCATATGTCCTCCAGTAACATTTAAGGGCACTCCACTACCGGTTAAAACAGAAACTAAGTACGTTGGGCTCCACCTTGACAGACAGCTAACCTGGTACCCTCATCTAAGAGCAAAGAGAAAACAAACTGAACTAAAATACAAGCAAATGTACTGGCTACTAGGACCTAAATTTAAGCTTTCAACCGAAAATAAAGTACTGCTCTATAAAACAATCTGCATGCCCATATGGAAGTATGGAATCCAGCTCTGGGGATGCGCCAAAAAAACCAATGTAAACATCATATAACGAGCACAATCCAAGATTCTCTGAGCCTTTGTAAATGCACCTTGGTTTGTCAGCAATCGGACCCTTCACGATGATTTGAACATACCGTACCGTACATACAGAGAAATCTGTGTCATCCTACTTTGGCCCATTGATCTTAATTGACGAAGAATGTAATTCCAACCATCCCAATAAATCCCAAGGGAATCATCGATGGACGAGGACCCCTACGTGCCACTACAATTAACAAATTTACTTAATACTCTTTTGTATCTACTAGAGTAGATTGTAAATTAGCGGTCTTATCAATAAAAAAAAACACCTACTAGGAGTCGTTTATTTTTGGCATACATACTCGTAGATACAACAAGCTTGGAGAAAACAAACACATTGCATTTTTTTGGTCCCCTTGTATTTAAATTTTAAATGCAGTCCGTCGAGTGTGAACGCAGTGACCATAAAGAATCTTATCTACAGCATTCGTGCAATTGTAGTGAAGAGTCGGCCTCAAACGTATTTTAGCTCTGCACTTATACCCCCGTTGCCATGGTAACGCCTACGTCAATACCTACATTTGGTTCACGGTGAATCACGCAAGTGAAGAGTTCAATCGTAATAAGCCGCGGAATTGCATGTTCGGGTTTGACCAACGGTTTTAAATGATTTCAACCAATTTTGAATTCATATTTTTAGCTGTAGTATTTAATGATATTTTCTCTCTCACTGACATATTATTTGATGTTCTTCAGAATAAATCATTGGATATTAATTAAAAAAAAAAATAAAACTATAACTATTAAAGAGGAAAAGAATGACGATTTCTTTGATACACTTTTCGAAAAGCCTAAGGAAATAGAAATAACACAAATCGATATTTCTAAGCCCCCTAAACGGGAATACGCTAGCTTTACAAATAATGACATTAGAAGAAAATATAGAATTTTGTTTTATGAAGTACTGGATCACATTGTAATGGAAATGGAAATAAGGTTCAAGACTGCGATAATGTCTTTGGCTGATACTACGAAATTCGAACAATATGATTCGTGTTTTCCGTCTAAAGCATTTAAAAGTTTAGGTCAATTTTATGGTAAAATATTTACAAAAAGTCAGCGTCTTAAAAACGAATTAAATCTTCTTTATGCCGATGGAAGTTACCGCAATCTCCAGACCGAAGAATTACTAGAAAATCTCAATAAGAACAAAGAAATTTTTACCGGAGGCTACAAATAGTTTTGCCTCATATTAACTATTCCGTCGACAAGTGCATTAGTGGAAAGAAGTTTTTCTTGCCTTAAACGAATAAAAACGTACTTAAGAAATGCAGTATCTCAAGACAGGCTTCCTTCTTTGGCAAATATTTCAATTTAAAAAGAACTCTTATTAGAATTAATAAAAAACAACCATTTTACGAAGACATAATAAATAATTTTTCTGCATTAAAGGACAGAAGGATAGACTTGGTCTACAAAAACTAGGTAAGTTGACATTGAATTATATTTTTTCTATTTGTTATTATTAGGATTATTATAATAGCACTTCACCTATTTTTTTACCCGCGAGCCGCCACTGGTTAATGTTAGTTTGAAGCATTTGTGTGTAAATGTAAATTTCATTACATATATGCAAATCCGATATGTATAATGCATATTTTTCGCATGTTTGATATATACAGGGTGTCAATTTATAAACATACAATGTGTTATATCTCTGGAAGTAGCTTCCTGAAAAAATATTTCACACGGAGGAGGAATCATAATGACTCGTAAGGTAATCTTCCCCATTCAATCCCAATTAAATAATTTTGCACTTTGTGATATCTTATTGAAAAGCTCTTACGAAATACTATTCAGTAGAAGCAACCTTCTTTCCCCGACTTGTTTTAGAATAAAAACTCTAAAGAGCTCTTTCCTCTTAATTCACATCCACCAATGTTTGTAATTATCAAATGTAAGTAGTAAAAACTTTAAACCGTTTCATAGTCGGTATTACTCTGTTATTTCTGGCATTGTGTGCAGGAGCACCATCTTGTTAGTACCATATTTTGAACATTGTGTGCCAAAGGTATCATCCAACAAATCCTGTAGAGAGGTTTGAAGAATTCGCAAATATCGTTGGGCAATTAAGTTTCCATTAAATATTATAGGACCAATTAGACGATATCCCAATATGCATTTTGAGCATTTATTAAAATTTTAAGCTTTGGTAGTATTTAAATGTTTTGTTTTTTTTTCATTTGATACTAAATCAAATTTAAGGTGCAAATGTTTTCACGGCTACTTGATTTAAAATTAAAACACTTAATATCTTTAATAATTTATCCATGTAATAATTCAATATAGCGTCTATTTAATATTAAGGCCATATTACATGGGGCGATTTTTCAATGCAATAGGTTGCAGCTGCTGGTTGCGGCAATTAAGGACCAGGTACCCCTAGAATTGCATGAACAAAGACATAGATGGCACAATAGTAGTATTTGTTTAAAAGCCTTGCAGTTAGGCCACCCATTTAACTATTACAAACAAATACTTTCCCTTCATGACACCCTCATTATGCAGGTATCAGTAAAGTCTTGTCGGATTACACAGATAAAATCTTAAGCCTTACTTGAAAACAAGTTTGAAAATTTTGAAGTGGTGACTAAGAGAATGTTCTTCTGCAGCCGCTGCGCAATTTAGTTCATTGTTTAGTTTTGTACAGTAAAGTGTTTTAACTATTGCAAGAATTACAATGCGCAGTACGGGTACCGCTAAAAAACGAAGTAAAGCTGCAAAAGCTAGAAAAGCTTTTCATAATCGTATGCGAATTTTACGATCCATAGAAAATTCGGATAGTTATGTACCAGAAGATGCTCATCTTGAATATTTTGACAAGTAAGTATTACTCACAAACTCTCTTTTTTAAATATTGGACTAAGTATTTTAATACTGATCAATTGACTATTTGATAATTCCACATTTTGCTGGCTATGAGACTACTAACTCTACAAAAAAAATTTTGCAGCCTACCAGAAGTAGATCTTCCTGATTTATGTATGGAAATCGAACCCATCGAGCCAATTATCGATAAACCAGTGCTTTCTGGAAATCGAATTGTGAATATCGCTTATTTTATAGAGCAAGTTCAGAAATTGTCGATCCACGATTTATCTTGCACAATGGGCAAAATGAATTTCATTGGCGAAACCAGAGCTGGATTAGCATCACATTTAAATTATCATTGCCATGTGTGTGACAGAAAAATCGAATTAAAAACACAAAATTCTAATAATGATATAAATCGTTCGTTGGTTTGGGGAGTTTCGTCAGTAGGTGCCGGATATGCTCAAACTGAGGAACTGTTTTCCATTCTCGATGTTCCAATCATGACGAAGAAAACATACTCTAAAGAAGAACAGAAGCTATCAACGAATTGGGAACAATTGCTGTTACAACAGATGCATGAAAATGCTATGCAGGAGAAAACAATAGCCATTGAGGAAGGTCGTGTAGAACAAG
>JABXWE010025811.1:0-37907 GCA_014611495.1 Limonius californicus
ACTCTATTTACTATCTCATGCTATCCTCACTCTATTTACTATCTCATGCTACCCTCACTCTATTTACTATCTTATGCTACCTTTACTCTATTCACTATGTCATGCTACCCTCACTCTATTTACTATCGTTCTTGGTCTTGATTGTCCTAGCACCCTTACTATTTTTGTTGTCGTATGTCTTCTTCTTGTGCATATTCTTCTAGTTATTCGTATTGTTGTTACTATTCTCCCTTAAACTCTAATTTTCTCAAAACTCGAAGTACTGTTCTCATTTTCTTAATTACTCCTCATTTCTCCTTTTCTTGTTTGCACTTCTAATCACTATACTTTGTCCTTATTATTCTTTAACGACTACATTAATTCTGCTCGTCATGGTACTTCCTGCTTTTATTTCAATCGTGGGTCGCGTTCTCCTTGCTACTATATGTTGTCTTCTTTCTTTTTAGTTCTTTTTGTTTTCTCGACTGTCGTTACTAGTCTCATGATGTTCGTAGATTCGTTATTACTCTCCTTCGCTATATTTTCGTTGTAGTCATATAGATCCACATCTTCTTCGGAATTTTTATGGCAGTATTCTCTTATTTTTTGTTCTTCTTTGTACTATCTTACTGAGCTTGCCTTTACGCTACCTTTCTCATAATCCACACAATTTTTTATTACTATCTTTACTAATCTCATTCTCAAGTCTCTACATTGCCTGGGATTCTTCTTATTGTTCGTATTATCAATACAGTCCTCCGAATTCCCCTTTTTTATTTATAACAATATTATTATTTTTCTCACCATGTTTAATTTATATCTATATTCGCCCTCCAATTAACCTAGTTGTTTTCCTTATAGTCTTTATTCCTTTTATTATACCCACCAATTTCGTTACCCTTTTTCTTTTTCTTTTGATCATCTCTATTGTCCATATATTTTTAAGCCATTTTAAAATTATTTTTCTTATGTGATTTTACCAGCGTAACCATGTTATGTTTCTTTCCATTATGTTTATTGTCCATATCTTCTTTAATATAACCTTTATTTCCCCTGGCGTCTTCATTTTGCTATATATTCATTAGTTTTTCACCACAAAGCAGACAGAGAAACCGAATTCGCATTAATTTCAAGCAAATTTACCGAAAATATATCAAAACCTTTGCCTATGTATTATCATACAAATATTTTAGTGATATAGTGATAAATGTATAGCTGCAGATGTTGTATGGGTCGATTCCTCAAATAGCTCTTGTTTACAAAATGCAAATTATTGGAATATAAGTAATATCTTTGTCGTTTCTTTTAACATTACTTTAAACAAATATCCTGTAAAATCGAAACTTTCATAATATACATTTTTAAACTAATAATCTATATTTTTTAATCAAGAAATATACGATAAGCAGGTCATCCTATACACAGGAAACAGGCAATGTAGCTTGTAAGTAAGCAAAACCCGAAATACTCCAATCACGGGACACGGTCTATTTCAGTTGCTTATCTGCATCTTCTTATGTAGGCGACAAAAATTATAATAGAAATTACATACATACATACATTCAGAACATGGAAAATTAATATAACAGCCGGAGGACTACAATAATTGCTCTTAATGATTCGCTGTCCGCTATTGTACATCTAAACTCAGATTAATTGTACTCATTTATGATATTGTTCATTCAATAAGAAACTAACTTAGCGTTGAATCAATGTAGCATCCATACAATATGTATAAAACCTGTTGGCAGGATGTTACAGTTACGAGCAGCGTTTCTTGCATATTTTTATCATTAAATAACATGCGTACAGAGATTACGTGTACTACATGAAAGCTGCTTATTTAATCACATAAAAAGAAGAGATCGGAAAGGGGTAATTAATAAAAACGAACTCGTTTCTAATGATTGACTAATATGTTTGTACCACTTTGCAGTCGTCTTTTTGTCCACTAATAATCAGATTTCTTTGAATCAGCAATTTTGTATCAATCAGGAAATTAAAACTAGTTCAAGTCCACTTTTAGAATTTTTTGTAGTAATAAGGCATGCAATCTTAGTATTCTGGCATTAATTATGATATCAACAGCGGTGCGATGATCTCAATGAACGTTATGGAAAATAAATCTTGACATTATTAATTTAACTACGGTACAGGTGTACACAAATCTTGGCAAACACGTACTGCAGAACTGGAGCAGAAAATAAAGCTTGCAGGACGTTCTGTGACGATCGAATCTCTCGCTGTAAATCTAGATCAGTAGATCAGTAGCAATACATCCGCGTGATTGATTTGATCTCTTTTGATGTCATAATTGATGTTTATAACTCGGATAAGATACGCCAAAGCGTAAAAAATGAATTTAACACAATGTTTTTTAACTTATTAAATTATGTTATAAAATACCTTCCTTTTTATATAACCTGTTACACAATGAAAAATAGGCCAAAGTAAACTTACAGGCAATTCATAAATTCGCACGGGGCCCCAACCGAACCCCCAAACCAGTATTTTATTTGCAGGATCAATGTCAGACCGTTCAAGTTTCACTCTATACTAGGAAACGCTCTATTACGAAGATTAGCACGTTTCCTCCTCAAAATGTTCGTGCAAAAGAGGCCGCGTAATTAAAAAAAGAAGAAACACGAGCAACATGACCTCAGGGTCCGGACCGAAGTAATTTCGGTGTAAAAGGAAAAAATACGCCTGATGAGGCAACAGCATAAAACATATCCGAACTTGAGTCATGATTTACAGTGCGTTCAACTTGAAAATTACGCACCTGCATTCAGAATGAGGAAGTTTAAATTTTATAAGTAAATACACTCGCTTTTGTGATGCGATAGAAACTTGTTTAGTGTTAATAAGAGGATTTCTGACATTGCAACTTGCAGAGAAATAATGTTTGCTCTTGGCATATAACGAGTAATGTCTGAGAAATTAAGAGCAACAAACGGAAGATTGTTGGTTTTCATATAACGATTTAATTACGAAAGCATTCGAAAAGTATATAATATAAACAAATATTGGAATTAATTGAGCAAATAAAAATAAATCCATTAATTTTATTATTATCTTGTTGAATTTTATGTTAGAAAAATTAAAGGCACTGCGTACTAAATACTAAAATTAATCTTAGTATTTAAAGTTCTTAACTTAAATTAAATTAAATTACAACTTACTTCAATTATCTGAAGAGTTAATACTTTAATTAAACGTTTAAATTCATAAAAGCAGAAAATCTATTTAATGTCGTAAAGAAATCTAAACCGTTTAAACGCAAAAATTCCGCTTTCAAATTAAAAAGTTGACGAAAACCTCAATTAATTTACAATTCAATTACACGGCTGTGTCCCAATTATCACTAACGTCATAAACACCTTACACTGGTATCAAAAAAGTAAAAATATTTCCATATTTGAATATCACTTACTTCATAGGATCAAAAATTTAAAAATATTAAACAAAAGCACAATAAAATCTATCTATTTAACAATTTCTCTGTTATGAAAATTAGACATATCATTTATTCACAGGGAGATTCGCTGAGAAAATAGAGCATCGAAACGAAACTAAATATCAGCCCTCTTCTATCTCAATTATAATTTAGAAGGTGGTGCCTCAATTGTAACTAACATAGCAACTAGCTGCATTGTAATTATTGATACGATAAAACTCCTTTTCGTCCCATTGTTACGCACTGGCCTATTTTATGTCACGTGCTTCTCATCAGCGCTAACATAAATACACGGAGGAAAAAGATATAATAACAATCAATGTCGATTCCCACAAAATTTAATAAATGAACTTATACTATTTTAACGTTTTCGGTTAACTATAACCCATCTTCAGACCAAAAACAAAATCCGCACAAAGAACTTAAAATTTAAATTAACATCAAAGGGGGGTAATTAAAAGTTACGAAGCATGCTACTTTATATTAAACAACATTTTTCTAACCCCAACCGCAACGCCGGCAGGTTAAAAAATAAAAATAAAACGTTGAAAAGCCAGAAAACATGTGAAAAATCATATTTAAATTTAAATGTGCTAAAACCCCAAATGAGAGGCGACATTAGAACCGATATAAAATAATTAATCACTCTAGCGAAACATGTCAACACATGGGGGGCCTACAGCTTAGAACGCTGAATCCAAACGACAGAAATTCCAAAGAGGGAATCGAACCCAAGTCATAATAGACGTATTATCCAAGCGAAAGCGCTGCTATCTGAGCTGCCACCACAAAATTATTATTATTAGATTGCATTTCCACTAAGAACATAATTAATCAACATACATTCTCAAACATGTAATAATTTACAGTTGCTCTACTATAGCATTTTAGTAAAAAATGTTTTGATAAATATTCTGCTAGGTAGTATTGAGTCGATAAATGTATAGAAGTGCATCAATGAGCCGATAAACTGGCCAGCTAGCTCTCCCAATCTAATACTAATACACTTCTTTTAAAATACTACAAAATATGTATTTTATTACTAACTGCTGCAGGAAGTCAACTTCAAAATCGTACCTAATATTAGCAAAATCAAAATAAAGAGCCACCTGCTCAATAAACTCGCCAGCTATATCTTCCGACCCAACCCTACAGAACTGTTTCTTTAAAGATACATATTTTGCCCCGGTGGTCATCGGTACTTTTAAACCGTTTTCAGTTAGGACAAAATCGGAATAGCTCTTAATTAGCCCAATATTCTTGCAGACTTGACCTAACATTAATTAACCATTTGCTTCCAAAATATTTAAACGTTACAAAAAGACATCTAAATCATTTACAGTGTTGGAAAAATTATAATTATGCACGAGAATTCGATAAACTGGCCATCTGTTCCTCCTACAACCCAATCCGGACCTTCGCCTCCTTTATCTTCCTCCTCCAGAATGGTTCTTGCGTCTTCAGTAACACCGTCTTCCCATCTATTCTTAGATCTTCCTTGGGCTCTCTTACCGTCCATTTGTACCATGAGTGCTCTTTTAGGGTTTCGAGAATTTTGCATTCTTATGCCGTGTCCCGCCTATCGTAGTCTTAAAAAACTCGTTGATGTCCAATGGCCTCATAATGGGATAAGGTAGATAACTCAATGAATAAAACCACAGTCGATTACCACAAAATAGATTATATTGTTAAAAGTTAACGTTTTCGGAACAACAGTGTGCCATCTTCAAAAATCTGTATGATTCCTAGAATCATTCAGATTATTGCCTTATTCTTTTGAATTTTGACTTAGTTGGTAAGTTGATTTTTGCTTTTTCTGCCCATGTGTGTTATTAAGGATATTTTAGTCTGAAGATGGAACACTGTTGTTCCGAAAACGTTAACTTTTAACAATGTAATCTACTTTGTGGGATTCGACTGCGGTTTTATTCATTGAGTTATCGTAGTCTAAGTGTAATTCGGCTCCTGGTTCTTTTAGGCGTTAGTAGAGCACGGGATTATATCTTGATCTCTATATTCCGTCTTTATTCGTTAGTCCTAATATTGTTTGTAGAATTTTTGTATGAAAGATGTTTACCGTATCAGCTGTATTTTGATTGAATACCCATGTTTCACAGCCATAATATAATGTAGACCGAATGATGAATCTTATGGATCCTGACTTTGAAACTTCTGTGTTTGTTTGATTTGAAACTTCGAAGACGAGCAAAATAAGCCTTATTTGCGAGCGTTGTTGTTTTATGGATATCTGCGTTTTCACTTCGTTTTCTTGCGATGTTCACACCTCCAAATAGGGTGAAGTTTTCTAGCACTTCTACATATATTGTCATTCCGACAGTTAAATTTTATCTTAGCATATTAGATCTTGTTTGTTTTAGTATCTTCGTTTTGTCTATATAATATAAAATTTTAGTTCAACAGATTTCTAGTTGCCATGATCGCGTCTTCTGTTTGGTAGCATTTCAACGTCGTTTTTAATAAATTACTATTTCTAACTTAACAATTTATTACTGTGATACGGAAGTTATTGGATTCCTCTTGGTGCCGATCATATTTTCAAATGAAGAATATGCAGATATTCATTATGTTTACGGTATGTGTGATGGAAATGCTTCAGCAGCACAACAAGGATATCGTAGAAGATATCCCAATAGAATACTGCCTACGCGTGCAGTTTCCTTTAATTCACATCGTCAGTTGAGGGAACATGGCACTCTCAATGCAAGACATGCAATACATCCATATCTTCATCAAAGAGTTCAAGCTCTAGGTAATGATTTTGAAGCTCGTTTAAGATTTTGTAATTGGGTACAAAGTAATCAAAACCTACCGCATATTTTATGGACCGATGAAGCTTCTTTCACACGAAATGGTATCAATAATAATTATTGATACCATGATACCATGATAATTATTATCATAATGTTCATGAATGGGCTGCAGAAAATGCTCACTTAAGAAAACGCTCGCATTTTTAACATACATTTAGTGTTTAATATTTGAACTGCCACACCATTTGAATGGTACGAATTACGAACATTTTCTAGAAAATTCTTTACCCTAATTACTGGATGTGCCATTAAATATTAGACGGGCAATGTGGTATCAACACGACGGGGCACCAGCACATTAATGTCTACGTATTAGAGCATGGCTTAACGCACATTTTCCGGGAAGATGGATTGGAGTAGGAGGACCCGTGGTATGGCCACCGACTCCATTAGATTTTTATCTGTGGTGTCACATGAAACAGATTGTTTATGCAACTGAAGTGCACACGGTAGAAGAATTACGCCAAAGAATACAGCAGGTTGCGGATATTATTAGGAATAACCCAGCAACCTTATTAAGAACGCAGCGATGTCTTCTTCAATTGAGATAATTCTTCTTTAACAATGTTTCGTCTCCTAGTTTTAGCAATCCGGGAATTATCCCATCTTTCCCTAGCGCACGATTGTCTTTTAGTTCTCTTATAGTATTTCTTATTTCATCTATTTCAATATCCCGAATATTTTCTGATCCCACATTTTGTATTGCTTTTGTTGTATCTATATGTGTTGTATTTTTCTGTTTTCTTCTTAGGTAGTACAGGTTCTGATAATATTTTTCTATTGTGTCGAGTATTTCGCATCTGTTGATCTTCTGCTTGGATTTAATTTATTTGGAGTTTGTTGTTTACACTTTTAGGCTTGTGTTTTCTCCTATAATTCTCTATAAGATCTTCATTATATTTGTGGAAGTCTTCTTTGATCTGTTTTCTAATTAGCTTGCATGTTTCAGTGTATTCTACCGTTTGGCTTTTTTTCTTTTTTTTCCAGTTCAGCTCTTTGTTGTATCAGTTTTCTGGTATTTTCACTTAGTTTTTCTCCTATCTATCATTTTGAGTTTTTTCTCCGGCATTTATTAGGGTGTCTGATATTTTTTGTTAATTTGGCCTACTGATTCTTATTCGTTTATATTCCTCTAACGTAGTCCTGCCCGCAATTCTGTTTAAGATTTTTCTTTTTGGTTCTATTATAGTTTTTGCACCTATTGGCTTTTCGTCCCTTTTCATTAGTTTATTTCTTTCCTTTTTGGTAGTTAACGTGAATTTTGCCCTCACTAGTCTGGGGCTTCTGAACTGTTCATAACGTTGTTGAAATTAGTTTTGAGGACCGCATTAGAACCAAAATTTAAAACGAAATTTAATTATTTACAATATAATTTTTAGAAGATAGTTCATTTGACCTATAATTCCAATGAACTAGCATAAAGTAATTGAATTTCTGCATCGAGGAGCGTCAGCAGAGGTTACAAACTAATACAAGCGTACACGAATAATAGAAATCTGCAATTCATGGGAATTAAACCTCAAAACAAGCTAAATGCAGGTGTAACTATTACAACTGTCAACTTTCATTAAACATTTTATTTACAACACCGATTTGCAATTCTGTAAAAGCACAACTGCTTAACTGTCGGCAATCAGCGTGTAAAACCACATATGCAATTATTGCAACTAGAAATCTGTTTAAGAAAATAATTAATGAACTGTCAGAGAAATCCGATGGCACGGGCTGTGTTTAATAAAACTCGGTCACATTTTTTGCTTCAAACTTCGGATGAAATTTCTCTATGACTCATCCATCATTATATGTCATTATCTTGTTTTGCATATAATATCCTGAGTATGGTACGCTATGAAAATAACGCGTAGGGAATTGCCGAGGTACAGTTTTAATTCGTGACAGCCGACGTGTAGGTTAATCTGGATCCTACAACTTAATGTGACATTTTAAAACGAAACGGCTTGTAGAAAATTAAAATGTAGTTCAAGGAACGTTTTACAACAGTTGCTGAAATTATGTTATATGTATCTCAATTTACCGATAAATTAGTACCAATTAAAAATAATTTCCGATACCGAAAAGCTTAAATGTATGTTTCATATTATTAATTAGTTAACAAGCTTGATGAAAGGTGTCGAATTTGTACCAAGTTCTAAACTTGCATAATTAATTGGCGTAGTTGTTGATTACAGTTGTTTATTTTATGTCGGGGGTCATTCAGAAACATGCTGGACTACTATTTTATAATTATTTTGTTCTGTAATAGATTTAAATACCCTCTTTATGGGAGGAACAACTTCTGTGAAATTCACGTTCAAAGTGTAAAAACCACAGGCAGTGATATAAATTAAAAAAAACTGCTAAGGACAAAAACTTTTAAGCTATTTTTTAATTCTTAGCAAAATTTAGAAAAATTGAGCACCATGATAAGTCTTTTAGTACCACAATTACATGTTTTAAACGACCAAAGGCGTTGAGTTTATATAGTACAAGAAAATGAAAAAAAAACATCATTTTGAAACTATTAATTGTAATTTTTATACGTAAGATGAAAAATAAATTGGTCGAGGGTTTGATTTCGGGGTAAGGCAAACAACTTAGTGTATTTATAAAGTCATGGAAGAAATTCCACCTTATAAATTAGGGCTTCCGCAACCGACAGTTATGTTTAAATTAAGGCTATCTTGGAATAACTTTTTTAAATAAAAAATTTACGTTTTCAAACAAGTTATCTTGAAGTTTGGTTCATAGACTAAACCCTCCGTCACTGTGTTTTCATTGTCCGAAAAAGTTCATGTTCAGCATTTTACTCGATATAGATTAATATTTTGATGTTGGCAGAATAACATATAACAATAGTATCCAAAATTAAATACAGTAACCATACATTATACAGTACGGTCCATAAAAAGTTTAGCATTGGAAAACGTGTTTTACGGCATTGTCTTAAGCCATACAGTTTGTATTGTGTGGTGGTAGCCTTATGTCTGTGGTACTCTAAATCTAAACGCGCAACACAGGCGTGGGAGAGAAGATCGCCACGTCTCATAAGAGATAAAGCACTCGAAGAAGATGAAGGTGGTAGCTCATTTAGTAAAGCTCTCGCTTTCTGAGTAAAACGTCGATTCTAGCTTGGGTTAGAAACCTAAGCGTTACTATGCGGATTTATAAAAAATTTTTCTGTAACCCACAATATACAATTTCCCAATCCGGTTAGCAACCGTGAGATCTAAAAACCTTCCCTGAAATTTCTGTCGTTCGGATTCGACGTTAAACTGTAGGTCCCCCGTGTTTCTACCTTAGCGCTGAGGAGAAACGCGTGCCAGAGAAGAGGCCAATGCCCAGCAGTGGGACGAAAAGGTTGTCAATGATGACAGTTTATAAAACGTAATACAAATATTTACTACTTATCAAAATAGAATGCAGGTGCTAGAATTAATTTTTACACAAAACATTCTAAATTCATAACTTGACAACCGTAGGGATACTCTTCTTTGTTGAAGTTTCTTAAACTCTTTCAAAACTGCTGAAAATAAGTGTTTGAATTGATTGACAAACTCGACTGCATTGTTTATAAGATCTATTAAGCACACAAAATATATTTAGATTTCAGTTAAGCTTTTGTCACTTGTAACCTAACTTTTGAATATCACGAAATCTTACAATCTATTTTCTCCCACAATTCAAAAATTATGAAACTGAGTACTTTCGGAATACGCATGGTTTGGAAAGGATATTCTCAACTCCCCTAGAATTAAGTTTTAGAAATGTAAGTGAATTAAATAACATATGAGGGATGTTCTCTTTCCGCTGAGCCTATCTAACAGGCTGTGATATTTTGAAACAAATTTGGCTTGACATTTTAACGTAGTTGTTTACAAGTTTAATTATAGTGAAAGTTGTCAAATATAAGTAACCCTTTCCCCAAGAAATCATGGAATTGAATGGAGTATTATCGACCTGTGATTTATTACAATTTCACGTGTGGTTTAAGCCGTAAAGAATGTTTTGAGGAAATCATTCAAGTGACACGTGGTGTTCCTTAGTTACCGTAAAGCGGTGGTACAATAAATTTCAACGTGGTCAGGAGTATTCAAGAAACTTTAAAGATTGGTGTGAAAGCAATTGACACTATTTTATACAAACATTTGATGGTATGTAAACTTTGTGCCCGTTGGATATCCCACAATTTGACTCCAGTTAAAAAAAAAGCCGTGTGGCATGGTTCAGATCTACACTGGATCGCTTAGACAATGGATCGTCTCATTTGGCGTACAACATCATTATAGGTGATGAAACATGGGTATACTGTTTTGATCCCGAAAGAAAGCAGCAGTCGGCAGTTTGGGGTCTGAATAATATATAATAATAATAGCCTAACGCGGGAAGATTGGGGAAAATGTTTTGAAGATTAATTTTCACGGATGCAAAAATGCATTGACTGTGGAGGGGAAAACTTGGAAAAATTATAAATACATGTGTGTTGTCATTATATTGTGTATTACTTTACTAGGCTCAGCAGAAAGAGAACAGCCCTCGTAGTATGGGCACTTGAAGAAAAAGAGTGATTAAAATTTTAAAATGATAACACATACGCTGTAATATCATACAAAAGCATAAACAAATGTCCTCTCCACGATTCCAACGGTGAGCTTCGAATTTAGAACATTCTGGGAAATTATTCTATTTTCTCTTAAAAGGATTCTTTATAAAGAAGCTCTATTAAATTAAAAATAAAGAAATATATTTGCGCTAACTCAAAAGTGCAAATAAATCCACCTTATGTTATTAGTTCTACTTCTTGACACCTGAAAGTGTGTCAATTACTCTAAATATAGGAAAAGTATTTGAATTTTCACTTTCCCCCTATAAATTTCCAAATAATTGTGCTGCGGTGGGTTGACACCGGTGAAAAATAGAAACAGCGATAAATTTCCGTTTCAATGGGATGCCAGCCTGCATACAAGATGTCAGAAGAAAGTTCGTAAAATAGCTGATATATAGTGCGAAATGTTGTGAGTGGATGCATTTAAAAACTAAACGTGCTATTAACCGTGACCCGGTTAAATTAAATGCTATAGTCTATGCAAATACTTCCATGTAAACAATGCACAATGGATATAAACACGATGACATGGTTATTGTAGCATATTTTATGTACTGAAATTACATTTTTGGGTCACATTTATTTGTTTAATTCTCGTGATGTGCTTCAAAAAAGGAATGTCCGCAAATTAAAGTGTAAAGAGTGAAATTAACTAAGAAAACATTGAGTAGATTTTTCTTAAAATGTAAATTGGCCTCAAACGCTACACAGGAAAACGTCTTAAACAAAGAGTATATTATTTTATACGGTGTGATAAAAAAAAAACTTTACTCGCTATCGCCTGTGGAACAAAACCCATGGGTCTGCAATTAGTTGAAGACACCTTCTATTGTACCGAAACTCCATAGTGTTAGTAAAATAACTTATCACATGCTGCCACGGCTACAAATTTTCCATCATACCGTATAGTTTTGAAGTGACAATACAAGTAAAACGGTATAAAGATATAAAATATAAATAACTACCGTAATGATCCCATACGGGACACCTATGGTGTACTCATTAAACTAAAATAGTTGTAAAGCAGGGGCATATACAGGGCGGTAGGAGATACCAGTACATCTCGGACACTCCCCCTTTTCCTTTATTTAATTCTAGAGGCGCAAGTTTGTACATACATAAACTAAAACAAAAAGCATAAAGCTATTTTCCACAGCGTATTTATGTGGGCAAAAATAACAAAGATACCATAATTTAATATCCAGGAAATTCTATATACATGTATGACGACAAAAAAGCCGTGCAAAATGTATACAGTAAAAAATCGCAAAACAGACACTAAGTAGCGCCTACAAATATTAAGTTAAGTTAGACCACTGGACAAATTTTATCAAGATAACATCTATTTCTTCGCAGGAGTTCGGTTCCAGATCTCGTCCGTAGTGCACGCGTTTAGTGAAGCTCCGCTTAGGGAATTAGCGTTTAATTTGGAATAATCGCGGGGAGGCGCTCGAAAAAGCTTTGCGCTATAAAAAAGGCTAACTAGATTCAATTTGAATAGTTCGAATAACTGCAAATAGGTTTATTTAGTGGATCTTGTATATACATATATTCGTTGTTCAGTCGTGTTTTTCAAGTCACACTTAAGGTTACCAAAGTGCAGGCAGGCCAGACAAGGACCGGGACCCCGTCTAAAAATAGTTTTATGTCATAAATCATCGCAAGGCAGGTAGTCGGCCGAGGGGAAATTTTGGATTCTTTTATTTTCCTTTAAAACAAAGTGTTAGTTTGTGTGGCTGGTCTTAATTATTTCATTATTCAGTTTAGTAAAGTTGTCATAAATTGCTTTATCCACTATTCACATAATTGACAAAGCTATTAATATCAGGGAACGGCCAGGGCGAGTTAGGAAATAAATTCGAAGTTCCTAGGTATTTAAGTCGGCCAACTCAACTTGGATTTATCAGTTAGTTGATTTTACTATTTCCTTTGCACATTCTTTAAATAAATAACAAAAAATTACGGTACTGTCCAAGTAGCTTTGGAACGGGCTTGCATGGGCGGCGCGATGGGTTGCGGGCGTGCGTATTATTCATTGGGTTTTTTCTTAGTTTTGCTTTAATAAGGACAGCGTGGGAACGGCAGTGCTCGCAAAACGCTCCGGGCGAGGGGGATTGGTGAGACTAAAAACAAAACAATTTTGGGAGGCAAACAGTGGAGTGAAAATGCGAGGGTATCCACCTGGGGACGGAAAAAAGGAGAACCGGTACGTGACTTTTAGGCGCCGCCGATTAGGCGCCGCCGTTTAGGCGCCGGCCACTTAGGCGCCGACCCTTTAGGCGCCGGCCATTTAGGCGCCGGCCATTTAGGCGCCAGCCGATAAATAATTTTTTATTACCTACAACCTTAAAGCTATAGCAAATGAAACAAACAGTTGTAAAAATAATTACTCTATTTATTTCCAGAAACAAAATACAAAATAAAACAAATGAATCATTTAAAAAATAATACCTATTCTATTAAAAAATTATGGGATATTCCTCTTAAATATTCTATTTTAGTGCGTCTATACTAACCTAACCTAACCCAACCTAACCTAACCTAACCTAACCTAACCTAACCTAACCTAACCTACCCAATATACCTGCCAATATACTTGGCAATCAATTTTGCGTTTTTAGAAAAACATTATTGCATTGCATTATTGTACCTAAAACTAGAATATGTTAAAATTGCTCTTTTAAAACAACTGTACCTATTATATTTTCCCATACTTCTTAATTTAGTTATACCGAAATGTTTATAAATAAGCAATATTAAAATATCGGCGCCTAAATGGCCGGCGCCTAAACGGTCGGCGCCTAAGTGGCCGGCGCCTAAACCCACTAAACCACACTAAAAAGTCCTGCTTCGAGGAGAACCACTGCCACTCTACAAGGTGCTACATCAACAAGGGGAAAAAACAGCGATCGAAACGGACCACAACAACACTGAGGGGGACGAAGTTAAAAGCTCGCAGGCCGGAGTAGCCATCGTAGTCCTTTGTAGTATTTAGCAGTAGTTGGTAGCACTGGTAGTCTAATAGAAAACTAGGAAAGGGAGGGACGCGCTTTGACACGTTAATCTCTCTTAACCCAGACTAATTTCATAGAAATTGATTAATTACTTAGCAATGTTTTCATTGGTCATGCATGTAAACGTGCTGCTACGATTTGTATTGGATGTTTATGTGGTGGGGATCGGATATGTATTCGATGTGTTGGGCGGCTCGCTGCATCACGAGGGGGACGCTGGGCGCATATTCTAGGAGGACCGGCCGACCATCCTCTACAGCCGGAGTAAGCCAAGCGGGCAGAGGACATGCAGATCGGAGCAGTAGGTTAGTAGTAGATTAGGAAACTAAGAGATGTCCAAATAGTAACCTTAGAACAATAGAATGATATGACATAAGAACGATGTGAAACTTTGAAACCAAAGTTTATTAGGCTCAAACGCATAATGGCATAACGGTCTCGGCTACGTACTCAACACCCATTGATGCGTAGCTTACTAACTACCTGGTGTTGTAGCAGCGGTGTCTTGCGGTATGCATTGCAGACATGCTAACGTTGTGCAATGCCCCACCCGATCCCACCCTATCCCGTAAATTCCTACCCACCTACTGGCATGGGGTGGGCCTGGCGTATCCAGGATTGACCCTCGAGTCGGCTCCATGTCTTATGATGATGATAACATCTGTTTCTTCGCAACCTATTGGTCGGTTTCTAAGCGGAAAGAGAAACATCAGTCTGGCTATTTTCTAATAGAACACGTAGCCAACGAGTCTTTAGGCTTTGACTTATGCTTTATTTTGTATGGTAGACAAAAGTCTATAATAATTTTGGAGCCTACCGAATGGAAATAACTACTCAAGCTTTTATTTCCACGGGATTTTGTAGTCAGTAACGTAAAGTGCGTAGGGAAAATGTTTTGCGAGGACATCCAAAGGCTCGGTTCGGCACCCAGCTGCCAATTTAACCCAGTTTATGGTAATTAGCGCCGTGGCGCACTAACCCATAAGGAACGATGGTTTTAGGTACTCTCCGAGGCGTCAGGATAGCAGCGTGTGAGCGTAAGTTTTCGGTCACTCCTGCAAGTGGCGATCGCGCGAATCGTTCCTTAACTTTGAATAATGTTCCCCCAATACTCGAATTTGTCCGCCACGCTGCAGCCGGGTAGCAACGAAATGAACCTAGGTTAGACTACAATTAAGTTTGGTTAAGGTAGGTGAGGTTGCATTGCAGTTAACTAAGGTTGAATAAACAAACTTTAGTTTATATTACCGGTAAGTAAAGCTAGGCTAGATTGCAGTTAAGTGATGTGAGTTTAGGTTGCAGTTAAACGAATTAAGTTTAGATTGTTTTTACGTGAGGTTATGTTAAAATGTAGTTTAGTGAGATTAGGTTAGATTGCAACTATACGATATTTGTTATAAGTGTCTCAAATAAAATTGTTTTACTTTGGAGTTAATTTGAAAGTTAATTTGAAATAGATTACAGCTAAATGCGTTAGATTCGATTGCAGTTAAGTGATATTACGTTACATTGCAACTAAGAAAGCTTTTAAATTGTACTACAGTTAAGAGATATTATATAAAATTGCCAATAAGTGAGGTTAGGTTATATTATAGTTCCATTATTAGGTGAGCTTACAACTAACTAAGGTTCAGTTAGACTATAAGTTAAGCATAGTTTGTTTAAATTGCAGTTAAGTGATGTAACGTTAGAATGCACTCAAGCGAGTTTGGATTTTAATTGCAATTAAGTAACCTTCAATTCTTCTACAGTAATGTGAAGTTGGATAATAATGAAGTTAGATTAGTTAAGCTGGTTATTAGGTTAAGTTTAGTTCGTCAGCAGTTAAGTAAACTTATGTAGTTTACTCTGCAGTTAAGTGAGGTTACGTTAGACTGCAGTCACGCCAGCTTAAATTTGAATTGCAAATTTTATTAACGTTCATTTTCACTACAGTAATATAAAGTTATATAATATTACAGTTGAACTAGATTAGGTTAGAAGGCTGTTAGGCGAGGTTGAGTCAAATTGCAGTTAATTGAGGTTACGTTATTTTGAAGTTGCACCAGGTTAAATTAGATTGTATGTAAATAATCTTAAGCTAGATTACAGTTAAGTGACAGTAGGTTAGGTTGAACGAGATTAGATTTGATTTATGTTAAATGGAGGGGTAAGCAGCGGTAGTTGAGTAGGTAGAGCGCTCGCTTTCTGAGCAAAACGTTCGAAGCATTAACAAGTAGCGTATACAAATCTTGTGCTGGAACCCACCACACACAATTCGGCAACCGGTTTACAACCGTGGGAATTTAATGCTAAAACCTTTTCTTTAATAGTATTTCTATCGTTCGGTTTCGAGGTATAACTGTAGGTCCGTCGTGTTTCTACCTTAGCGTTGAGAAACACGTAGCAGAGAAGCGACCGGTGCTCAACAGTAGGACGAAAAAAGCTGTTGATGATAATAAAACAGGGTCTACGTTAAATTGCAGTTAAGTTAAATTAATTTACATTGCTATCTAGTTTAGTTAAGTGATGCCAAGCTGTGAGAATACACAAACAGATCATCATGTGCTTGTTAAGTCAAAATTATTTGAGTTTGAGGTTATATAAGAGCGCTGTCGGTGTTTAATCGTCCATTGTTACGCATTTAACTTGATTGTAATAAACAACAATGAGTTTAGTTTTTGTGTATTTAAGTTAAGTTCACTACAGTTAAATGATGTCTAGCGTACAGTAGAGGTAGGTGCCTACTAGGAGTCGGACTTGCTAGTATATATTTAGTTTCCTATTTTGTTAATCTTACTTTCAGAACTATTCAACATTGTTTTTGAATTATAATACCTCTATTTTACCTAATGTAAAATCTAATACCTTGTAAGATAAACAGATTACTAAGAGCAAGCTTAGAAACAGGATTCATTCCCTCTACATGGAAGCAATCTAGAATTGTCTTTATACCTAAACCTGGAAGGGATTTTTCTCAGGCAAAGGTATACAGGTCGATCAACCTATCATCTTTTATGATAAAGCTGATAGAAAATCTGATCGATAGACATATCAGGGAAAGCTTCCCTCCAGGGAGTCTATTTCATCGCCACCAACATGCCTATCAATCGGGAAAATCATGCGAGACGGCTCTTCATCAATTGAGGAGAATAGAGAAAGCAATTAACCAACTGGAGATTTCATTAGCAGCTTTTCTTGACATTCAGGGGGCTTTTGACAACACCTCCTTCGAGTCAATGATAGTTGCGGTGAGAAATCGTGGAGTAGAAGACACAATTTGTAGGTGGATTAGCAACATGCTCCATGACAAGAAAATATATTCAAACCTATCTGGTGAAGCGATGGAGATAGTAGCTGCTAAAGGATACCTACAGGGGGAAGCTTCATCACCCCTGCTGTGGAACTTGGTAGTGGATAAGCTCCTAGGCGAAGTAAATAAGCAGGATACTATACCCAGGGGCATGCTGATGATCTCAGGGAAGTTCGACAACACAATCTCAGAGCTCATCCAGAAAGCTCTAGGCATCGTGGAAAGATGGTGTGTTAAGGAGAACCTCAGTGTAAATCCACAAAAAATGGCACGGGTTCCATTCACTAGAAAAAGGAGACTGGACGGTTTAAAACTGCCAAACCTTTTCGAACAACTGCAAGTGAGTCAGGAGACTAAATATCTAGGTATTATCCCGGATGCAAAGCTAACCTGGAAATCACAAATCTGCAAAGTTATAAACAAAGGCAAGATCACCCTTATGGCAACAAAGCGGACACTGGGCAAAACCTGGGGACTTAAACTAAGCATGGTACACTGGCTGTACTCTGCCTATGGTTACCTATGGATCGTTGGTGTGATGGCCTCAATTGGAGCAACGACAAGCTATGTTGGAACTATCCAAAGTCCAAAGACTTGCTTGCTTGTGTATTACAGATGCGATAAGAAGCACCCCAACAGCAGGCATGGAAACCCTACTAAGCCTGCCTCCTCTTGATATTATAATCAAGGCGGAGGCTAGGTTAGCGGCGCACAGGCTGAAATACAATTAAATCTGGGAAACCAGCACTATTTCTGGGCACACCAGGATACAAAACATTATGACAAACCCATTACTACAAATGAGAAGTAACATGATGCCAATCAGGCAAAACTGCAATAATCCCTTCAACATCCAGCTAGACCGAAACGAGGCGATAATTCAAAGCCGTTGTTACACTAACAAGCTAATCTGGTATACAGATGGCTCTAAAACTGACAACGGCACTGGTGCATTCATATATGGCGAATCCCCCCAATTCAAAGCATATGCAGCTCTGGGGAAAATGCTACAGTACTCCAAGCAGAAACTCACGCTATAGACATATGTCTACAGCAGAACATTAAAAGAAATTAAAAAGGAAAAGATATTATCGTCCTAACAGATAGCTAGACTGCTATAAAAGCCCTAGGTAGTTACCGGATTAATTCAAAATTAGTCTGGGATTGTCTACAAATCCTAATAGATCTGGCTAACCATAACAGGGTAACCCTAATGTGGGTGCCGGGACACAAGGGTATACAAGGCAATGAAAATGCTGACATACATGTGAAAAAGTGATTAGAAATACCTTTTACTGGCCCTGAACCAGTATTTGGAGTCACTAAAACCACAGTACGTAGCTGGTTGATTGGGTGGACAAACAAAACACATCATAACCACTGGAATTCCGTGATTGGATTGAGGCATAGTAAAGAAATGTTAAGGAAACCATCCAAAACAGTGACGGATGATATACTGCGATTAAGCAGACTCCAAATCCAAATCCAAAGCCACTGCGACCTTCGAAAACACATGCATATAATGGGCATCCAGAGAGAAGAACCTATTTGCAGACTTTGTAATGAGGACGAAAGAGCCTCTCATATCATGTTCGGCTGTGAAGCTCTTACCAGATGGAGATATACACTCCTTGGAGGAAACTATCGAGAAACTCCAATAAGAGAAAACCTAGTGAAGAGACTACTAAACCAGATAGAAACGGCAACACTCTTCACTCTATAGGGCGATGTGATGAGCGACACAATAAGCCTTAACGCAGCGGTGTTGTGGAATTGTAATCATATCTCGTCATTCACGCATATATAAAAAAATAAACAAACTACATATTACTACCTTTTACAGCCAGTATGAATCTTAGGACCGTATATCTTCAAATTATAGATTGGTTTTGGACATAAAATACAACTGCATAGATACAATCCCATATATCAGTAATTATAAGAGATTAATAATTTTTCATCAGGTATTAAACCAATTAATACTATTCTTTTTATAGTTCTTTTGCTCTAACCTATACTGCACTTAAAAGCAAATCGCCATATTCAGTAATAAATTATAAAACATATCCAGAGTAGATTAGGTTTTCCCCAACAACTTTAACAACAACAAGTATAATTAGTGTAAACGTTAACAAAATGTATAAATGACATGATGTTCTACATTTCGAATTATCTAAAACTTCAGTAAGTAATCTAAGTACTTTACTTTATCATTATACATATCATTTCATCTTAAATTATTATGTTGCTACCCAAATCAAAGGAACCATCACAGAAAATTAATTCTGTAATTGTTATTTGTAATTATAATTAACTAACAAGTACATTCAGACAAGATACGAAATTTATCCAACCTTACCAACTTGGAGTTGTACTCCCAGCTAAATACTCACGGTAAATCGTGATGAATCAGTTTGATGAGCCGATAACAGCGATATACAACGATTACACGAAAAACAGGTGCATGCAAACACGTAACCATAAAATACCACAATGATTTACGTAATCACATTGCAGTAAACTTGTTTTGTTAATGCAATACTCTCGGTGAATTTCGCTTGAATTCGGCTTTGTCCAAAACGTCTCGCAGGCCGCCAGATAAAAATTTTAAAAAGTTCTAGTTGCCAACGAAACATAAAAATTTTCGAACAGAAATTAATTCGCGGCAGTTTCCCCAGAGATGAAAGACGGAATTGCTTATTTCCTTCCGGCGTGTACCGGACGTGGGTTCGCCTGTTTGTTGGATATGTAACCACAGAGCGTATCCCTTGGTGGTTCGAGCAATTTTAGGTATGAAATTCGCAAGATCATTATCAGCTAAATACCACAACCTCCTCGAAGCAAATCTGGATTGCCTTTAATTAAAATTATTGTGCGACTACAGGGTTCATATTGAGGAATTTTGAAGTGTAGATTGTCAGATGTAATTATGAGCAATTATTAGCTTGACGAGGGCAGGCTGATTCAATCAGTTAAGAGTTTACGTATCCATCAAGCGATCCCTGGTTCAATTCTCAACTACCTTAAAAAAGTTTCATTTGTTCTGATTAAAGTGTTACTCACGGCCGACAAGTGTAACAATAGAAGACGCGAAAATGTACTTATATCCAGTAAAAAAACTTCCATGCGGGTCTCTTTTATTTTTGAATCAAGGATAGTCAATATTATTTTTATAAAATGTGGCAGTTCCTCACTATTTCTCGCCCATTTTTGCACTTGTATTATGCTACAGATAATATTAGGTTCAGTTGCAAATTACTGGCAATGAAGTATAGATGACATTAATAGTCAATAGCATTCTGACAAGTAGTTGTTTTTCTAAAGTTTTTCAATTAATGTTCAAGCAATAGCAGAAAATATCAAACAATTCATGATATGGTTTTGGATATTTTCGATTAAAGAATTTTGAAACTACTAAGGATGAACATCTTGAATGAATGTATTTAGATTGAAATCGAATTCAAACAAATAAATGTTTAAACCGTTTTAGGAAAAGTACAACTAAGTCTGTTGATTTGTAACAATAGATTGAACTTTAATACGGTACTATAAACTTGAAATAAAGCACAATTAAAACAATTTAAATACGACGATTCTCCGTCACCAAAGAAGGCAATATCAGCAAAATCTACTTAAATAATAATAGCACCGATTTTCTGAGATGCTAAAAATTTTACTGACAGATTATCTTCCAAAAGGCTCAGCAATAAAGTAAGAGTACTACAATAACCATTATCAAATCGGGGAACGTTTACAAGAAAACAAAACTGAAACTGTATGAATCAATAATATCCCTGTACTATGTATGCTATGTGTGTGAGACCTAGACATTCTCACAGAAAGCGGAAAAGTCTATGAACGCATTGGAAGAACAACACCGAATCTATAGATCTGTGCAACACAACGGACAGTGCAGAATTAGATACAACCACAAGCTCTTTCGAGAAACCGACATCGCAACAACAATAAAATCACAAAAACTTAAATAGGTCGGGCGTCTATAAAGGATGAAAGAGTCGAGAGTAGTCAAGAAAATCGTCAACCACAAACTGGAAGTCAAAGGACCAGTAGGAAGACCAGAAGCGAGATGGGAAAATAAGATCTAACGGGACGTTGTATGCTTGAAATACTAAACTGGAGAAAAGCGGCTGAAGACAGGCTTAATTGGAGGCGAAAAGTAGAGGCACCCAAGGACCGATATTGGCTGTAGCGCCATTGGATAGATAGATTATGATAACCATATGGACCATTTAGACGAACATATTAGAAGTAATTAATCTTTAATACAATAGGCATGCCGATACAAGTATCATTTCCATTGTAGAATTCGTTTAATTGAAAAACGATGTGCTTCCATGTCTATTGTGTTCACTTGACGTTAATGTCCTATTAACTTCCATTTATTTCTAAGACTGAAAAGTTCCTTGGTTGAATAATACTCTAGTCAAACCAAAAAGTTCAAGCAGTTGAAGAATATTTATAATGGTTCCAAGAATCGAAGGTTCAGGAATGTATTCTGGTTTTTGAGAAGGAAACTCGTATTAAAATATAAAAATAAGTTCTAACGGATATTATAATTCGGTTTTCCATTTTTTCTGATAACATTTCATGACGCACGGTATTGTAACTTCACTCTTACTGTCTATTAGTAACAACCGCACCTTACACATTTACCATTTACACCAATAAGATCACTATTTACAAAACAATTAGTGCTACATTTGATTAGACATCATAAACTCACAGTTCGGGTTGCACGCAAGCAGATATCTTCTAGGAGTAGTCCTGTGTCGTTTACGTAGTCCAGGATGCCCATGACGGGGATAGTCTGGAGTTTGTGTCCAAGAGAGGGACTTCCAACGTCTACGTCTATTTGCTGCATAGACAGAATAGATGGATTGGAGTTTGATCCATATCACACATCTTGCACGTAGGGTCATCTGCTAGCCCTATTATGTTGAGATGTTCCTTCAAGTTACAGTAACCTGTAAGCAGCCCTGCTAACTGATTTAGGTTACTTCTGTCGAGATTTAGGATTTCTTTTCCGATTCTCCTGCACGAGTCTCGTATAAACAGCTGCGATCTCTTCAATCTAGACACCACTTTCCAATAATTGCAGTCTGCTTCTGTGAGGCTTTTATATGACATTTGGCGCTGGTATACGCAATAGAGTAAATGGGTTATGGACCTATCAGAAGATTCCTCTTCTAGCGAGTTTGTTTCTTCATTGCTTGCTATTACCTGGTGCCCTGGTGGCCATTTCAAAGCAACTTTGTTCCGAGTAGCCAGTTCCTTTAGGGCTTCTAGGCAGTCTTCTACAGTTTTTAAGTTGACCTCCTCTGATAACACGACCTTAAGGGAACCTGACTGTCAGATCTAGTAAGGACTTGCCTATTCGCATAGTGCCGTTCCACCATCTTCTGGGCGCAGGTGGTAACTGCGGCTAATTCTGGTTGAAAGACCATATCGACCCAGATTTATACTAATTTCATTCCATGTACTCTCTTCGTATGCCCCTGTTCCCGTTCTCTCCCCCATTTTGAAGCCATCAAACTAGATAATTCCAAATTGGTCTTTTAGATTCACTGCGTTGTATTCCCTCCTCCCCTCCTCGGCGCCGATCGCATTGAAGGGTTATGGATGTTATGGAAATCGATGTTCTTGAGTGTTTTGTCCGATTACATTTGCAACATGCAGTTTTTCTGTAATTTACGGAATAATTGTTGTAGTTGGCCAAGTTTGATGTTAATTGCCGTGTTTTTGGCTTTGTGGTACTAGATTATTGATTCGTAAGTAACAACCGGAAGTATCCCCTTGGAATAGAACCAATATACCATTGCGGATTTTAGCCCCCAATTACTTCAAAATAGCCACTAATAGTGTGCATGTGGATTTTATTACGGAAACTATCCCTTCAAAATAAATTAATTCTAAAATCGTATACAGATACCGTTGAATGTCACGTGAGGGTATTTTGATCCCACTCGCTCTTGACAGGAATGCCCCACAACATGCTTATTTATTACTATCCTAAGCTTAGTTTCTGCAGCATTATTGTAAGAGTGTTCTCAAATTTAATCTAAATTCATTACAAAAACGTAAACATGTACCCTTGGAGTTGCGGTGAATGGGTATGGAACCAAGTTATCTCTGACAGCGGAACTTTACAGTTAGAGACGTTTTTATTTATTTAACTTATTGGTAATATTTGGTAACCATTCAAAGTGAACTCGTTTTATAAACGTTGTTTACAGACACCTTGAAAAATATATGGGCCTCGAACCCACTCACCTTAGCACTCCACAACCTGGAATACTTCAACCCTACCCAAATCCCACCATATATTTTTTTAGCGAAACTTAAAGTTCAAAGTAAGCTCGATACCGGAAAATATACAGATACCCTTGCATGTGCAGTAAGAAAGTATCGACACCTTTAAAGAAGGAACTCCACCATCCCAGACTCTTATCGATCTTTCACCATAATCTTTTGCTCAATTTTTGTTGGTATAATCGTAAGCCCAACGCAGAAATGTGGAATGTAACCAAAAGTACATAAGTATCAAATCCAAGAGAATACAACTTTATGGTAATAAACATTTTTTAAAAGCCCATAGTTAAATTAATAATATTTTAACATTCTTCTTGAACTCTACCACCGGTTTCCATTTATGTATTTCGCTCTATGAACTTTAGAAGTAAACTTTGTATAAACATAGATTTTTTTTATATAATCATTTGTAAATTGATTATAAATTTTACGAACTAGAAGTTATTAAAAGAAACAAATCCGAATACTAGGTCAAGTTTACTGTTAATGTAAACATTACGAGTAATCAAACTAAACTAGTCTAGTCTGCGCAAAAAATAGAACGTTATTGTTTATAGCAGTGTAGAAGGACAAATCTTAAATTTACATGCAAAGTAAACAATGCACTTGTTTAAGAAAACAAGCTGCAAATAAAAGTAGAACTGAACTTGCACACAATACTCTCTTGCATATACATACTTCAGATCTTTTATTCATCTTGCTAATACAATTGTGCCAAATTCCCACAAAATACGCAACTCCCGGCGGTAATTCAAATTCACAATGAGATTGCACTTTTACCATTTACTTTCCATTTGGAAAACTTATATAGTGTAAGCTGCAAGTACTGTTAAATAGACTTGATTTAGAAGCTCTACGACACTTCCTTCCTTTAGAAATAGATATCGCATTTCCTTCTTCACGTTGTACACTTTTAGGGTATTCATGTATTGAATTTTAGTGTTTATCTTGTTAACTTTGACCACAGTACGTAACCAATACTGAGAGCATGTGGCATATAGATGATATGCATTAAAAACCAAATTTACACAATACCAACACGCAGAAATCAATTTTGGACTATTGGGGGGGGGGGGGCAGTATAATATGAAATACAACCTTTTAAAACGATTTTGACTTTATTGTTATATTATTATTATTATTATATATTTAAAAATAAGGTGATACCAGTTCCGGCCAAACAGGCAGTTAAAACTAGTTATAGATTATATCTTAGTTTAAAATTTCAGAATACATAATAGGTTTAGAAGCAAAAAAGTTACATGCTGTTAATCAAAATAGTTTTGCCGTTGTAACCGCAGATGATACTGTAAATAGTATGATAGCGTATCTAATATATTTAGCATTATACATCTTATTAAAAAAAGATATGTAAATCAATATGTAGGTATAATTTTTAAAACTATAGTACCGACATTTAGCTGTGTAATTGTGTCTTTTCAATATCTAGTTATTGATCAAGTACCTACATGTATGAATTTAACCGTATATGATATTGGAAATAGTTTGTAAGCGTCTCTGAAAATATATTTAGTACTATACCACTTATTTAAATAAAAATATATTTAAATAAAATGTACATAGGTACAAATTTTAAAACTATACTGACATTAAGCTGTGTAACGGTGTCTTATAAATATGTAGTGACGGTTTCGGTCAAAGGAATTTAGCTGACTTAGTCTCAATTATAGTGCAAGTAGTATACTCTAGCTACTCCGGAAATATATTTAGTATGAGGTTTGATTCGAACTTTGATCAGCGCGCGGCCCTACCATTTTTATGCGCTGAGGGTGTACAGCTATTGCAGATTCATACGCGAATGCATGCAGTGTACAGAAATGCATATACATATTGCGTACCCAACTGTGAAGGAATGGTACTGAAAATTTAAGAATGGAAAAGAGGGGACTATGGATGAGCTGTGACCAGGTGCACGGTGTACTGCATTAATAGACAACAATATGACATGTGTGGAAGGCCTTATTAGAGAAAATCGTCGAATTTCAATTAGAGAAATTTCAGAAATTGTTGGTGCGAGTGTAGGATCTGTCTATAGTATTGCTCGTAATCTGGGTTACAGCAAAGTTTGTTCGCAATGGATTCCTCGTCTCTTGTCTAATGAACAAAAATGCTTGCGAATGGGCTTATCTCTGTAACACTTCACAGACTATAGGCAAAATGGTGCTGACTTTCTTCTGTCAATATGATGAAACTTGATGCCATTACTACGAGCCTCCCAGTAAGTTATCATCGATGCAGTGGAAACATTCAAGTTCACCACCACCGAAGAAGTTTAAAGCACAACCTTCTGCAGGCAAGGTGATATTAACATTTGTTGTTCGACCATGAAGGATCATTGTTGATAAAGTTTAAGAAACCTGGAGTAAATGTCAATGCAAATCGGTACAATGAAACTTTGAACAAGCTTTATCAAACAATAAGACGAAAACGTCCAGGAAAACTTAGGCGTGGGGTCATTTTGCTGCACGACAATGCTAGGCCTCATGTTGCTAATATGCTAAAAGAAAATCTTGAACGAAAGAAATGGAGGGTTTTAGAGCACCCACCCTATAACCCAGATCTATCGCCTTGCGATTTCCATATTTTTTGACTGCTGAAAAAGGCGTTAAAAGGTCGGCATTTTGAGTCTGACGCAGAAGTACAGATAGCTGTGGAAGACTTCTTCAATCAGCAGCCACAAGAATTCTATGAGCAGGGTATACGTCGGTTAGTTAAAGAATGGATAGGTGTCTTAACTATGACGGTAATTATTTGTAATTAAATTGTTAAATACATTATAAAGCAAAGATGGGTTTCAATTGACCACACCTCGTACTATACTATTTATTTAAATAGTCATGCAAAAGATGTTTCAGATTTAATCTTGAATACTTCTCCTTACCATTCGGTACGTAAAAATATGACATATATCCGCTCGCTTACTCCTGATACAAGGTGTCAAAGTGACAAAAATAATCATTTCTCATAATAACCACTAGGAAAATTGGGAAATGTAACAAAATTTTGTATGCATGCCTTTCTTGCGTAGAGTTATTTCCTGAAGTTATGTTCAGCCAACAGTGACACACCCGTGGCGTGCAAGGGGTTACATCGGAATTTTTTCAAAAAAAATTAGTACCTATGCCACTGGGGTTTTCAAAGTTCTTCCAATTTCTCAAAATCTTCATTCAATTTGGACTAAGACACACTTTTACGGAGCTTAGAGATATTAGTCTTTTTTCAAAAGCATACAGCCCGCTATGGAGCAAAACTTACTTTGAGTTAGCAATGGAAATCCTAAAATAACTATTTGAATATAAATTGTACCTGTCAAATTAATTCAAGCAGTTTATTGAAAAAGCCATTAGTTGTTTGTGTTACAATAATTAACGATTCTATGCGCAGAGTGGTCGCCTGCAGACTACCACAGAGAACACATTTCCCTAGTACAGCGAACATGCATTTTCTAGTGCATGCGACGTCTATACTCAATTTGGGTATGACACTATGAGAAGAAGTAGTTGTGATATTATTAAACGAAAAAATGCCAAGATATTTTTCAAATACTGCATTATGCGGACATTCATTTTGTTTATGGTTTCTGCAATAGAAGTTTTCATACAGTCCAGGAATATCGACAACGTTTTCCGGAAAGGAAAGTTCCTAATCGTCAATTCTGTTGATATGCATAGTCTATTCTGGGAATTTGGATTGAGGAATGCTGGTCAGTAAAATCGAGTGCAAAATCGGAATAAAAGATGATAACAGAATTCTCTGGGCTTTCAATGCCGACAGACCTTGAGTATAAGACGAACAGCTACAATCTTAACATGCCGCAGTCGAGTGTTCCGATCTTTGATAAAAGACCATCGAAAAGACTTTCATCTACAACCTATACAGGATTAACAGCTAGGGGACGCAGAAAAATGTTTAAATTTCTGCAACTGGATCTTGAATTCCTCTGCAACTCATCCGCAGTTCTTGCACCAAATTTTGTCGACCGACGAGTCAAATATTACGACATCTGAGATAGTTAAATAACACAATTGACATGTTTGGACGTATGAAAATTCCCAAGAAATCAGGCCTACTTCTTCATTTCAAAATGAGTTTAGCGTTAATGTCTGGATAGGAGTGAGAAGTACCACATTTTTTGTGGCTACGTTTGAATGCCCCACTCTTTCTCGAGATTCCTGAAAACGAGTTAAAAGACTAATTGGAAGATGTTTCGCTTAATTTGCTGCAAAGACACACACACACACACACACACACACAGCTTGGAAAGCAGGTAAGGGAGTGATTAAACGAACACTACCCGGAGCGTTGGACAGTCGGATAGCGAAGGCCAATTATACTGAATTAAATACTGTTGTGGGATCAGTACCCTGGCCGCAGCGCTCGCCAGATTTAACTCGTTAAATTTCTTCGCTTCGGGCTATGTCAAAAAAAAGTTCACAATACACCCGCAGCAATCCGAGACGAATTGATTCTGGGAATAGATAATACCTGTAACAAGGTCAGGCAAAACCAAGAAATGTTGGCAAATGCCACAAATTAATACATTCGACGTTGTCAAACATGTGTTGCTAATGGTAGTGCATGCATCTTCTTTAATATTCTTCTACTTTGATGGTATTTCTAAAAAATTTTTAAATTATTAGCACAATTTTGTTTGTTTACTAATGTGTATCTCTAAAACTAGGACCTTAATCTAAGATCTGCAATAGCGCGCCATATTTCAAATTGGGTGGGTATTATAAAAATGGAAAGCAAATTGAAAAAATCCATACTTTCATTTCTTGAAATAATTCCGATGTAAGGACATCATGGGTGTGTCCCATTAGGAAGAACACAATTTCAGAAAATAACCCTATACATGGAAGCTATGCAAAATTTTGCTTGATTTGTTCCATTTTCCTAGAGGATAAAATACAAAAATGATTTGTTTCTGTACATTTTAACACCCTGTATCTTTCTTAGGAAACGAGTGAGTTTCATAGTAGGAAATGTTCTGGAGCATTTATGGAATGATTAGACGGTATTGGTTACCATACGTTGGGGTCAACATGTGAATGTTTTTTTTTTTAAGTCAGCGTCACGCCGTATTTCGTAGTTGTTTTTGTTTTGTTTGATCATTTAAAATGCTTTATTCGATTTCAGAAAGAGTTGAAATAATTGCGTTTTCTTGAGAAGCTATGAAAGCGCCTGTAGAAGCACCGAATTATTTAACCAACAACACACAGATAATTTCGGGATATTGGGTATGTCCCAAATAAAAGGGACTGAAAACCAGGTAAGAAATGAAGCGGTGGATGTCGCGGTTCTGGGCCACGTTATTGTCCTACTTTGAGTACAAAGCAAATGGCTATTGTATCGGGTATTAATTGAACCACTATTTAACGAATTTTGAAACACCACAGGTTGTATCCCTACAAGATTCATTTGTTACAAGAACTGAATGAAGACGACTTTGACCACCGTTTGTTATTTTCTGAGACTATAAGTGAACGGGCGATAAATAATCCAAATTTTCTTTTCTATTGTGTCTGTTCTTCCGACGAATGCACTATTTTAATCCGAGGATATTTCATGAAACATATACTCAACACATCAAAAAATTAAAGATTTGGGCTGACTGTTTTGGTGATCGTCTCGTTGGTCTTTCTTTCTTACATGTTAATTTGACTAGATAGATGTACTAGGAATTGTTACAAGACAACACTGATTCAATGTTAACTGATATTATAGAGAATGACGATCATTACCTCGAACATTTGATATTCCAACAGGACGTAGGTCTCCGCATTATGCTCTGGTTGTTTGACGGTATTTGGATCGAAGGTTCGGGTCAATGGGTTGGCAGAAGAAGCGCTATTAAATGGCCCGCAAGGTCGTCAGATTTATCTCCGCTAGATATCTTTTGTGGGGTCATATAAAGGGTAAAATTTACTCAACCCAATCTGATTCTTTACAAGATTTATGACAATGTACAACCAACGTCTAATCACTCCACAAAAGCTTCAAAATGTGCGACGACATTTTAAACAGAACTCCTATTACTGTATGGACGCTGGTGATGCTTATTTCGAACATTTACTCCCTAAACTTTGGATTGCAAACAAAAACATTACTGTAAAGTGTGAAGCAAATACATCGAGCTTTCAAATCGTGTTTTGATATTCCTGTGATGTAATTTTTAGGGTTGCTTGCTTGCTTGCTTTGAAAGAGCGAGATCTAGGACGCGGTTTTCCAAGCATCTCTATGCACTTAGGCCACATTTGGCCCATTGTACACCCTAACTAAGAATTTTGTCTATCTGGGGTAATTCCAACTCCAGTAGTGATTTTTAACGTGTCACACATCGCAGTGGCACGGGACCTACGGCTTTACTTCTTATCCGACAGAAGGCGCATTTTCAGATTTTTCCCCTCTAGAAAAATCTCGCCGACCTCAGCCAGGTTCGAACCCGCGTCCCTCGGATCTAAAGGCAAATGCGCTAACCACTAGACCACCGAGGCCGGCAATTTTTAGGGTTACGTCACCCCTAATTTGAGGTTGAGGATAGATGAAACACTAGTATTACATCCCTGGCAAATGAATTTTTCGTGTTCGGGCATTTGTCGAAGAATTGATACATAGTATCACAAAACACGCCTATTTAGGCCACTGTGTATAAATAGATAAATAATAAGACTTTTAGAGCAATACAAAGTGGTTCATATTAAACAAGCATTGTACTGATGCATCATTTGTGATTATGTTAAGAGTTTCGTAACCAATTCTCGTTCTTTCAACTTGCATAATAATATTTCTTTTTACATTACCGCTGTGTTCATTAATAAAAGACATGCAGGCATTTTTGACAATGAAGTAAAAAATTACTAGAAAGTCAACAAAACATACGACTTTCGTATGTCGGTCCAACAAGGAAGTTCCTTTAACATTACTTCCCATTACCTTTTATTTAAATGTCTTCACTTGAGCGTAAACAAGTTCTGAGAAACATGCAACATTTAATGCTTTTTTGATTACTGTAACACCTGCAGCTAAATAAGTTTAAGAATTCGAATAATTAAGTTATTAATAGAGAAATACAAAGAATCTTGAATAATTTGTACTTGGAAAAGAAACAAAGTAGACAATCGCCAAGTTTCAAACTTCAATCGAGATCCAAACGGCTTAAGGTAAGGAAGTCAATCGTAATTGCAGCTTATTTGATATCTTAAGCTAAATTGACATATAGACATGATAACTGTCAAGTGGCTCGAATGTATTACACAAGTATTAAATTCGAAAGTTTGCAAATACCAGAAGTCTCACGATGCATGCAGTTGTTAAAGGGATTTTTGTGATTGAAACAGGTCGCCATTTCCGCTAAATTGTCATCATTTTATAACATTATTTCCGCATTAATGATAAGCCTTCGCCTTTTGCAAAATTTCTACTTTCTAAAGAACAATAGTAAAATGTGACAGTGAATTAAATATTTTCATTGTTTGGATTAGCAAAAAAAATATAAAAAATTTATTGACAATGAATTCAATAATATGAATCGGTTGGACTTTCTACAACTTTCCCTTGCACTTAATTTCTCGTAAACGCTAGAAAACTGCAATCAACTATAACACGTCTTCAGCTATTATATGTCAAGTGGATCACTAGAGCAGCGGCACATATTTGGTGTTTATTTACATACTTTATCGAGCATGCACTCCAGTCGATTTCTACTTGTAAATATTTTGGTTATTTGCAATTCGATTATGTAATAGTGTCTGTAGGAATGTAAGAAGCACGCCATTATAAGTTGCATGCATTAAAGAAATGTAACGTTTACAATAATTACATTAATTTTATTGTTCTCGGTTTCTGTAAAAAAAGAACAATCATAAAGTAACAATAAAATTAACCATATAAAAATTAAAAGACTATGAAAATGAAATTAGTCAACCTTTTACTAATTATTTCAGGTACACTATATTAAAAGATTGATGAGCGGAAATTACGGAATTCTATTTCATCGCTATTAGTATGAAATTCAAGTACACAATGATAAACCACAACAGAAAAAATTAGCAAAACCGGTCGCGTGTGCTACATCAAATTGTCTCTGCTTAGTTACGAAAATATACAGTATGTCCCAAATTCAAAACCTACGTTGGAATTTTGGTAACGGTAAAAGGTACAACTTTGATTATAGCGAAAAATGTGTATATTTTTGAGGTTAATGTAGTGATGCCTTTGTCGTTCCTAAACAACCTTATTTTAGTTGTTATAATCTATGAATCACTTTCCATTCTCCAACTACAGGTAACAAAACATCATTATCGTTTAATAAACGTGTGCTTACCAGCAGGTCAGATTTACATTTAACATCAAATAACAAAAAATGGATATCCTATGACAATAATAATCCAGTTGGAAGAAAAATACAAAATATAACTAGACTCATACGAAACATTTTCCCCGCTTTTATTTTTTATGTTTCGAAAAATATACATTACGCCTTTGGTCCCTATACTAACAATCTCAAACATTCAAATCATATATATTTTTTCAATTAAAGATACTATTTAAGCCTGCTACAAAGCTTAGGAGAACGATTTATTGCTGGACGAGACATCAACGCGAAAAATCTATTTTGGGGTTCAAGACTGACCACAAGTGAAGGAACAGATTTGTATGCCGCAAAAGAAAGGAATTGTAACTAACACTCCACGGGAAAACCCACCTACTGGCCCTCAGATCAAAATCAAATACCGGACCTGATTGATTCCTTCACCTCCAGGAAAGTATCAGCAAACTTTGTTGACATCGACGAGAACTTTGAATTGAGCTCCGACCACTCTCCAATAATTCTAACAGAAAGCGAAAACATAATCAAAAAACAATGTAACCCAACACTGACTATCAAACACACAGATTGGAAAGCATTTCTAGGAGAGCTAAACGACAGAGTTTACCTGAACGAGCCGCTGAGAAATAAGGAACAATTAGATCACGAAGCTGAAAAAAACGTTCAAGACAACAAGCTGCTTGGTAGCACTCCAGAAATCAAAACAAAACAGAACAACGATAGTCAACAATTACCCCAAGGAGATCAAGAAGCTAGTTGCTGGAAAAGCAAAAGCCAGGAGAAAATGGCAACAAACTAAAGCCCCAATAGATAAAACCAGACTAAACCGTCTCAGACAACAGCTGAGGAGAAAAATACAGGAAATAAAAAACGAATCCGTGAACACCTACCTTAAAAATCTGACAAACCACAAAGACACTAACTATTCAAAATGGAAACAACCCAAAAAATCAATAGACCGATAATGCAGGTGCCAATTGAGCAAGAACCAACAAGCAGAAGGCAGATGCCTTCGCAAACCACCTCGAAAAGATATTTCAACCCAATGAATAAGAAGTACAAATGAAGCACTGTATGCGGAAGATAGACAAAAGGTGGAAGACATAAAAATTGCTCACTCCACGAGAAGTGACAAAATAAATTAAAGAAAATATAAACCCACAGAAAACTCCGGAATTTGATTTAATAAGAGGAAAAGTATTGCAACACCTACCTAGAAAAGAAATATAAAATATGCACCGAACGTATGGAAGGTAGCCGAAGTCACAATGATACAGAAGCCAAGAAAACCGCCGAATGAAATAGCATCATAACGGCCCATCTCGTTCTTACCGATAATTACGAAGCTATTTGAAAAACTATTACTCAAAAGGCTCAAACCAATAATAGAAAGAAAAGAACTGATATCAAAATACCAGTTTGGATTCCGAAACCAACATTCAACTGTAGTTGTTTACAGTTTACAGGGTAATAAACACCATAGAGAAAAGTCTCGAGAAGAAAAACGTCTGCTCAACAATCTTCTTAGATGTTGCACAGGCTTTGGATAAAGTATGGCATCAAAGACTAAATCATAAACCAGAAAAAAATTTGCCTAAATAATTTGCTGAACTTCTGAAGTCTTACATCGCAAACAGACTATTAAGGATCAAGCAAGAAGAGGAATACTCCGACTTATACGAAATTAAAGTAGGGGTACCACAAGGCAGTGTACTGGGGCCAATACTATACCTATTGTAAACAACGACATCATGTCAACCAATGAGATAACAACAGCCACGTTTGGGATACTAGCTGTAGGCAAAGGAACTGAAGAAGAAACGACAGAAACATTACAACAAGCCACAAATCAGATGGACAAAACGATGGAGAATAAAATTAAACGAAAGCAAGTCAGTGCATATCAATTTCATGAACAAGAAGGATAACTATGTGCTAATGACACTCAACAACTGCATGCATGCTAATACAACTAATCTGGGAATAAACTTGGATGCCAAACTACGATGGAAAGAGCATTTGAAGAAGAAAAAAGAAAAACTAAATATAAAATATATGAAAATGCATTGGCTACTAGGAAGAAACTCACAACTTTCAATACATTAACACGTTACTTCTGTACAATCAAGTTTTAAAACTAGTATGGAAATGCGATTGTCAACTTCGGGGCTGCGCCAACAAAACTAACACAAACAAATTCAAAATTTCCAGAACAAAATGCTGAGAAATATCGTAGATGCATCCTGGTTCGCTCGAAACAGTGGTATCCACAGGGATCTAGGAATAAAAACCGTAACGGATGAAATAAAGGACCTTGCCCAGAAGCAGGAGAGCACGCTTCATCACCACGTAAACGTCGACGTAATGCAACTCCTCGACAATACAGATCTGGTGAGAAGGCTTAGGAGGACCAAACCATTTGAGCTAGTGTAAAGAGACGTGAAAGTGTCAGTGAAAAAAGCAGAGCAAAGTGAAGTGTTAACACACAAAAAAGTGTTGCAAGACAGAACTGACAGGACACCATTGGGTGAATTCTTAGCATAATCATTTAGTTAATTTAAGTTAGATCAACACTGCTGGTTAGTCTTTTAGAGTAGCTGCGATGTAACACATAATAAAATTTGTTTCTATGGTAAATAAATTATTTATATTTTATTAAATTTGGGCGTATCTTGCAACTGTGAGGCAATATATGTAGAATGTTGAAAAACAAGAGTAATACTTTAAGCACATTTACAGGGTGTTCCACCTAAAACCGTCTACCCTGGGGGGACCATATAAGTCATGTAAAAAAGTTACAAAAAGTATATACCATACGGTATTGTATATCCATTTTATTATTCAAATATAATACTAAATATATAATTTTAAGTTTATTCAATAGTTAAAATTACGCATAATTAATTACATGCCAGGAATTCTGATACACGTATTTGGCTACAGATAATTACTCAATTACAGATCAACCAACTTAGCTGAAACATGTCGAAGTCAGCTGAAAGATTGACGTCACAAACCTAGTACAAGCGGTGATAGAAACTTTCTTTCGGTAAGATGGCTGTTATTAAAATGCAATGGTTAAACACACAGATTACTACTATTATTTCTCGGACTGTACTGATATTGCAAACCCGAAGTTCAAGTTTAGAATGAGCTCTGTTCCCACTTAAATCATTTAGCTTGGGCACAATTCGCGGCCAGGGTTTCAGCTATGTTGGTCAAGCTGTATATTATTAAATTCTCTTGAACATGTGAAAATATCTATTCTTTTATTCTTTAAAAATTACCGAGATATATATATATATATATATTGCCATGATTTTTATATTAAATTAATGTAATTATTATTAACTATTTGTTAAATGTCTTTATCATGCTTTAAACTACATTAAAATACCTTCGGAAGGACTGTTATATACTAAAAAGGATATTTATTGGTACAAAAATCCATATTTTAACCTGAAATATAGTCTAGATAGATTAATAATGTCATAATTTATAACAATTAATGTAAAATTATAGTTAAAACTGTATTTATAAACCTGTTATATGTAAAAACTGTTATCGATACTTCGTACGTTGCTTCGTAATGTGGAATATGAACTCAAAGTGAAGTTTTACAGTGTATGGCCTTTTGAAATCCTGTTGTGTGACTTAATACTCGTTGTAGACGATGATGTGGGTCTTTTTGGACAGTACCAGAGCCCTAAAACTCAAAAGTTACTGTTATTTTAAGTTTTTTGATAATAAGTGTATAATTTTGATTTAGAAGGTTTTATATTAGCCAATTTAATTAATATTATATCTAGGAAAGGTATTTAATAGGTTTCTTTAATGAATTATGTTGTTTATTTTATGATATTTGTGTTTGTATATAAATTTTGAAAATTATAGGTTAGATCTAGAATTTTGTTAATTATGTTGTGTATAATTCTTTTATAGGTTGTTAATGTGTTACAAAACTTATGTTATAATCTGAGGACTGTGTTAATTGTGTTTTTGTAAGGTTTTCGAGTTAATTTTGCAAATTTAGCTATATTTTAAAATGTTAAATTTATTGTCAGGAATTTGTTAATTTTGGGTACCAAAATGTAGATAAAAATTCATAGAAAACGATTATGAAGTTAGTTTTTCAAAATATTTATTAATAAGGCTTATATTAATTATTTAAATTTTATAATTATAATTTCTAGAATATTCCTTAGATTTTGTTTCAAATTCTGTATTTTCATTGGTTGATGTCAGCCATTATCTTGCAATTTTGTTGAAAAATTTGAAAGTAGTTCCTTTTTGGTCATTGAACAAAGCACACGCAATTTCAATTAGCGCTCATTTTAATTTTATTGTAAAAATAAGGCGTGACCTCGCAGAAGTTAAGTTGGGTTATGTAACTTTGTTTACAAAAATTTAAACAGTTAGTAAATGTAAAGTGTAACCAAAATTTGTGTTTTAATTCAACTATAGTGCTTAATAATAAAAGAATTTACCAATTTAATTTTAATCGAAGTGTGTTTCTTTTGTGGAATTTTTCTAAAAAGAAAAGGGAATAAAATTAAAAATTTTTTTATTCACTTATTAAAAATAATAATCCTGTGGTATTAATAAAAATTAAAGAACTTACCTTATCAAATTGGAACATTTAACTGAACAATTATAGTAATTCAGTGGTTTTTGTTTCGCAAACTGTCGAATTTGCGATCTTGATGCTGTCATATTTAAATTCAAATGGATCTTATTTATACAACGAGACCTTCAAACAGCATAAACGCAGATGTTGCAGTATTCGCAAGAATGGTGTCTACGTTATAGTCAAAGGGACTGGACATACAAGATAAGTCATAGTTTATTTCTATGTTTATAAGATTATATATTTTATTTGTTTCGTAATTATCTATCTAATTGGTGAAGCCACGAATCGTTACCTTGAGATTACAGGAGTCTATATAGATGCTAGTGTATTTATCTCATGTTTATTTAATTTGAGTAAAAACTCAAATTTGGCGCCCAACTAAAAGTTATATTTTAAATAATCATTCAATAATTGATAATTAAATATTTATAATTAAAATACATAGCAATATATATATATATTTTTAAATAATGTGTTCTTAAAACTTTTTATTTTAAAAGAGCAAAAAGTATTATTTCTTTAAATATACAACCAAAAACAAGATAAATATATAATCATTTTTAAATAACTTTTTATAGGAGGTAAAAACGTTTTAAGAAGACTATAACCTTCTATCTACTAGATAAAAAATAATGACTATAACTGCTTAAAGTGACAAAAATTAAAGAAGGCACTTTCCAATATTTTCCAATTTTAAGTTTTGATCCTTCTGGACAAATATCTGTTTGTAGGTTGATAAATTGTACTTTACATTACCAGATGTTACTGGTGTATGTTCAAAATTGCTAAGTAATTATTGCAAAAATGAAAGAGGTGTTAAATTTTAAAACACAGAAATTGTAGATATGAATTCCTGGATGAATTTTCCTTAAAAACCCGAACATTATTTTTGTCATTCAGTGTTCAGGGTACTAAATATTTCCTCACTACAGGAGTTTAATTCAAAAGAACGCATTAACAGTTTCTGTTCTAGTAGATCATAAACTTACGGATTACTGAAAGCGTGGTCGTGAAATTTTATGGGGCATATAAATAAGGCAACAAATTGAGACTTCAAAAAACATTAAATGTCTTAGCCAGAGCCTTCTGTAGTGAAAGAGCCAAACTGTACATAAATTACTAACTTCTACATTTCGAAAGTGCT
Organism: Limonius californicus; assembly: GCA_014611495.1. NCBI lineage: Eukaryota > Metazoa > Arthropoda > Insecta > Coleoptera > Elateridae > Limonius > Limonius californicus. The sequence continues at coordinate 37,634 of JABXWE010025811.1, forward strand.
CTAAATTTAACTGCTTAGGCCGCATATTAGCTGTGTTGCATTATGCAAGGAAGTTGTGTGTCCTCTTCAGTGTTGATTCCAGGCATACTTCCGGGGGGGCTTTGCCCCCCCCCGGAAGTTTCTAATCGCCCCCCCGAGAAGAAATGAACTTATGTAGTATTTCCCTACCTATTATTCAGGCCAATCTCTGCTTTCAATAATAAGTAACGGGCTGTTAGTAATCATTACATGTCTCATCTGGGGAGAGTTTTGTGTGCTTCCTGCACTAAATCCC
>JABXWE010025812.1:0-51223 GCA_014611495.1 Limonius californicus
ACTCATCAAAATAATGAACTAAATCTTGTAATAACCCTAGCTGTTTCGTAAAACATGTAACCACTTATTATACAATGCTTCTCGAAAGTAACGGATAAATTCTGTAAAATCGTTGAGAAAAATATTTCAAAAAAAAAAATGCTCGGGCACGGCGATTTTTATTTTTAAATTATAATTTAGAGATGTAATTTTCAACCCCCCACCCCTCAACCTCTAAGTGCTAGCAACGTCAACTTTAAAAATTCAAATGGCAAAGTACCCCATCTGATAGCTTTCTTTATGTCGAATACAATAAAAAAAAGTTTTTCACAATCTGTTGATAAATAAGGGAGATATTTACCAAAATGTATTCAAATGAAAGTGCAATATTCGAGCAGGCGTTGATACGGCTTTAGCAATGAGTGATAAAAACAATTGAGGTATCCGAACAGGTACTTTGCCAATTGAATATTTAAAGATGAAATTGCTAGCGCTTAGGGGTGAGGGGTGGGGGGTTGAAAATTACATCTCTAAATGATAATTTAAAAATAAAAATCGACGTGTCCAAGCAATTTTTTGAAATATGTTCCCAATGATTTTATAGAATTTATCCGTTACTTTCAGGAAGCACTGAATATCAAACTGTTACATGGGGAAAATATTGTGATTTTTCTTATTTCGTTAGAACTTTATTCTATGCTGGTTCACCTTAAAAATACAGTTTTTTAAGAGCATACAATTGTGTTCAGCTCTTAAGTAATAACAAAGAGAAATGGGATAACATTTTTAACAGCAAGCGAGCTGCACATGGCAAAAAGATAAGTATACGTGTCTAATTAAAAATCACCGAAAGTAATTGCGCCCCATTGTGGCAAACGGCCATTGAAATATTACTGCAGAAGCTATGTTTGAAATCAAGTAATTTAGGTGTTCGTGTATTATAAGTCATAATTTCTAAAATTAATAATATGTGTTTATAGAAGCATATACAGCTTGCTGGTTCGCCAGAATAACAAATTTCAAAATAACTACATATTTACAAAAAATTTACCCAAAATGCATAAATTGTGTAAAAACTGGGAATTATTACAAATATGTATATCTTGCTGCTTGATTAATTTAATTTAGATTTTATACAAATGTTAGCAAACATGATTTTAATCGTATTCTGTTTTGCAGGAAAATCATTGTAATAAATTGGTCTTCATAATGTTAGGCTGTATTAGGTAGTTGCTTTAGGCTAGAACCTTCTTAAACGTAAGTTTTGTAAGCACTGTTAGTATACCAGAGCTGCTAGATCAATAAATGGAAGCATTTTATTGCAGCGCATTCGGCCATTTTTAGTCCTTGTCAAAGGTGATAATGTCAAAAGCTACAGTGCGTCAGTAGATGTATTACTTTCTAATCTAGTATGTATGCCATTCCCATTATGTATATACAACTATCTTCAGCTACTTAAACTTGGACACAGTAATTTTTGACAGGAACTGATTAACAGCCTTTTCTTTCCAATACTGGGCACGGGCGTTCTTATCCACGTGCTTCTCCTCATCGCTACAGTTTAACGAATCCTAACGACAGAAATTAAGAATAGTTATTTATGATATAAGTGCTAAAAGTGACATTTATATATAAAATCACTTTTAGCACATATATCATTCACTATTTTTTCTACAAACACCATTAAAAATACAAATCAATGCATTTCTTACGTTATTCAATTTATAAAATAAAGTTTTGAAACCCAATTATTCATGAAGTTTATTGTTGCTAAGGTAATGAAAATTCGATCGTTTGTTGACAAGTAACTTCAAATCTCGTGACAGTGCCGAAGGAAATTTTTTGTTTGCAAGTAAAACACTATCCAGTTCAGATTACTTTTTCTAACTGCAGTTTCTCTAACTGTAGGTACATTTAATTAAGTAAATAAATATTCCTTTGATTTAAAATTTCTTAATTTGTTTTTAATATCGCACCAGTGTTAATAGTAAATCACGACCTTTACTTTTAGCACTAGTGCTAATAGTTATTTATTATACAAGTGTCTTACTTGGCATATAAGTCACGCAAGAAAATATTAGGCCACGAGGCGATAGCCGAGTGGAATAATTTCTTGAGTGACTTATATGCAAGTAAGACACGTGTGTAATATAGTATTTTATCCAACACACAAATGCTATTCGCAAAATAAGGATTTGAAAATTTGACAGTTTAATTAAATTATTTTGACACTTAAAAAAGTAAATAAATTTACATTAGCAACAAACACAAAAGCTTAGCAACCATTGCCTTCAATAAATAATAGTGAGTTAGACTTGTAACTCACTAGTGAGTTAGAATTATAATCAACTAGTGGGTTATAAACCACATTACTTGTTCGAAATCACCATAGGTATATCGCTTTTATATGTGTGTGTTGGATAAAAGTAAATTACTTTTAGCACCAGTGCCATAAAATGACATTTTAGACACTGACAGCATGCGGTAAAATTTAAACTTTTACTGACGTAGAAAAAAGCTTTTTAGCATTCACACCTCACAGTTGCCAACTGGATTGGGGCATTGCTTATGGTGCGCTGCGGCATACCAATAAAAAAGTGGAATGCGCTACTCTTAAAAGCTTGCGTGATCTAGTGGCTCAATCATAAAAGACTGAATTAATTTAAAGTTAAAGGTATAAACCTGAAACACTATGGTTTACACACAGGATAATATATTATTGTTTCCTATTAAAACACTTTTTTATATTTTCTTTGGTACATGCTTACCCATTATCTAAGAATATTGCTCATATCCTTTCTTGATTGTATTACACCTGCTTTTACTATTGGCTTATTTGCAAATTAAGTTTTTCGTATATTTTGCATACACTAATTAACTTAACATTCTTTTTTATATAATATGAGTTTAGGGATAAGAAACAGTTTACCATTAATAAATACATGATGATACTTGAAACCAATGCTTATACAAAAAAATATAATCGATACAATCAGTAACAAACGACTCTGTTTTGATTGAGGTAGGTCGGCTAACAACATCAATAATCTACATACGAGAATACGTAACTGTACGTTTAAGCAATTCTAATTTAGGTAGATATCTACCTAGTAGCATCTGCGAAGTGAAAACTAGTCGGAAATAGCTATAGTTAATGGGAAAACGGAGCAATATCTGTTAAGATAAAATAGTCTAAAGATGACTACCCTGCACGAGTTCGCGAACGCGTGGGTACTACACGCGTCAAGTTCAATGACTCCGCATCGATCCACCCCAGCAGCCCACAGACCTCGCCTAGCATTTACTAGCATCTCTAGCCTATACTTACATTCGAAAAAAATACAGCTACAATAAATCTTAAACAATGCCCTATGCAGCGATTTCATTCCCGATATGGATTCGTCGTTTATAACGGCAGCAAAATATGCAATACCTGCAATGCGACTTCTTGGATGCGATTATATATAATATGAAAGACATCGTTTTCGTTTGTGTGTTTAGGAAATCTTCAAAATCATTTTAGAACAGACATTGAAAAATGAAAAATACATGCTTGAAATAATACAAATATTGTGCTACAAACTTAAATTTTACAAACTGAAAACTTTTTGGTTGTTAATAGTGTTTTATAAACGGAATGAAAACAATAGACTTATTCAGTAGTATGAGATTTGCATATTTTACAAATATGATATTTATTTAACAACAGATGTTAACTATTTGCGATAACAGATTTTTAACTTTTCTGTTATATGTAAAAAGTAATGCTTAATTGGACAATAACTTGATATTTAAAAAGGGGCTTCATACTACTTTGTGTAAACCGGAAGTATGTTATCAATGTTTAAAATTAAACCTCGAACGTAAGCACTAACTTTATAATTCACTAGTACTGTCATAAATAGAGTGGAGATTTTTCGCTGTTATGTTATACGTCATAATTGCTTGCTTGCTTTGAAAGAGCGAGATCTAGGACGCGGTTTTCCAAGCATCTCTATGCACTTAGGCCATATTTGGCCCATTGTACACCCTAACTAAGAATTTTGCCTATCTGGGATAATTCCAACTCCAGGAGTAATTTTTAACGTGTCACACATCGCAGTGGCACGAGACCTACGGCTTTACTTCTTATCCCACAGAAGGGGCATTTTCAGATTTTTCCCCGTTAGAAAAATCTCGCCGACCTCAGCCAGGTTCGAACCCGCGTCCCTCGGATCTAAAGGCAAATGCGCTAACCACTAGACCACCGAGGCCGGCACGTCATAATTAGTATCAGCATGGAAATCTCTAAAAATATATTCAGATTATGACGAAACCAGCCATTTGAAACAAATTTTATGTTTTTATGCTTATAAGCTTCTTTATGTATTTTACCACAGTATTATTTAATTTGCTTAAATTTTAACATTTCCATAATAAAAACACCTCTTTCTCATTACTCATGTTCTGTTGATATAGGTACACATTTACTTATAATTAGTTAGCATTTTAAATGAAGATATTGACGAAAATCGTTTATTCGAAGTTGTAACTGCGGCCATTTGTGAGCGTGGATATGAAAAAATGCTACGATGAAAAGCGTTTTAGCTAGAAATCTCGAAAATCACTTTATTATTACTCTGTTTTTAGATATTGGTAATTTCTGTATTTCCTTACTTACAATAACAAATAATTTTGAGTTTGAGTTTCAGTTACTTTAATGTCTAGAAAAATGGCTATTTGCGTTGTTACATACATAATTCTAATTATAAGTTATTACTTAGGGAATGTTTCATGTTTATATTCAAATATTAATGCATTTTTAATTTTTATTTAGCTATATTTTTAAGTTAGAGTAATATTGTTTCGGTTCGTGTTTGCGCAAAAACAATCCATATTCAAAAAAATCTATCAAGCATTATGATAATCGAATAATGATTACTACTTAATTAATATTATTTCTTGTTCCTAAAACGATGTGAGGTTATGTATATGCTTGGACGAACAATTTTGATTTGCTTAAGCCAACTGCAACTTCGAAAAACCGATTCTTTCACGAGAATACAAATTCAGTACATTAAACATCGATTTTATTTCTAAAATATACTGCTTGTCGGAATGGGAAATCCTACCTAATATTTTTATTAGCACTGTGGATTTTCGTATATTATAAATGTGTCCATAGTAGAAAAGAAAGCAAGAAAAGACTCTACAAATACATTGTTCAAAGCGTAACCATCTATGGCGCAGAAGTATGGGAAGAGAAGTATGCAGGAAGAATAGAAGTAAATTGCTAGCTACCGAGATGGACTGTCTAAAGAGGAGCTGCAGAATATCACGTATTGAGCGAGTAAGAAACGAGACCATCAGGAGAAATATGGGGATGGAAACAAACATCGTAGAAGAAGTCGAAAAAAGACAGTTAGCATGGTTTAGGCATATAAAGAAGATGGATGAAAATAGGTGGCCTAGAAGGATACTGGAATGGGTTCCGGCGGAAAGGAGAAAGAGAGGATGACCAAGAAGGATTTGGGGAGATGATGTACACGAAGACATGAGTAAGAGAAACCTAGAGGAAGAAACGTGTTATGATAGAAAAAGATGGAAATTGGAGACGGAGAGGCGGCAACAGCCGTAGAAAAAAATTCGTTATATGCAGGGTGTCTAGAAAGAAAGGGGCAGCGTTTAGTCATAGATTCTTTAGGTTAAAATAAACCGATTAAACCTAATATACCTTAGGCATAAAGTCCTTCTTTAAGAAGTTATAGGGTGTTAAAGTTCAATTTTGTATTTTTTCTTTTTATTGTAATTTCCACGAATCTAAAGATATTTTTTGCCAATTTGGTAGTACAGTGGCAGAACTATTTTCAGTAACCAGACTTGACCGTAAGCGGCACTTAACCTACCACTGAAATTTTATATTAGCTCTAACTTTGTTATTAGTAGAAAATTAAAAATGTTATATTATTTTCTGAAAGAAAATTAAAAAGTACAAAAATAAGGTACTCTTAGTTCATACGCGTAAAGACAACCGTTTGCCTTAAAATGCTTGTCCAAGTTTTGGGTTGTCGTTCCGACGTGCAATTATCAGGTAGCCATGATCGAAAAAACAATGGGTAGTGCTTGTGACCTACAGTAAAGAACAATGCTAAGTCAATTAAATACTTTGGTGTTATAGAAATTGTATTTTTAATTCCTGTTTTGTTTAGGAAAATGCCTCGACATAACGAACGTCGCGGCATTTTCGTAAACACAAAACAGAAATTAAAAATACAATTTCTGTTACAGCAAAGTATTTAATTTACTCAGCAGTATTCTTTACTGTAGGTTACAAGCACTACTCTATGTTTTTGCGATCATGGCTACCCGATAATTGCACGTCGTAACGACAATCCAAAACTTGAACAAGCATTTTAAGGCAAACGGTTGTCTTTACGCGTATGAACTAAGAGTACCTTATTTTTGTAATTTTTAATTCTCTTTCAGAAAATAACAAATAATAAAATTTTTAATTGTTCTATTAATAACAAAGTTAGAGCTAATATAAAATTTCAGTGGTAGGTTAAGTGCCTCTTACGGTCAAGTCTGGTTAATGAAAATAGTTCTGACACTGTACTACCTAATGATAAGTATGTGTACCAAATTGGAAAGAAATATCTTTAGATTTGTGGTATTTACAATAAAAAGAAAAAATAAAAAATTGAACTTTAAGGCCCTATAACTTCTTAAGGAAGGACTTGACACCCTGTATATATATATATATATATATATATATATAATTAGTATATATATTAGCCATGATATTTATATTAGTTAATGTAATATTATTAACTATTTGTTAAATGTCTTTATCATGCCTTAAACTACACTAAGATACCTTCGGAAGGACTGTTATGTATTAAAAAGGATATTTATTATAACTATAATCTATATTTGAACCTGAAATATAGTCTAGATACATTAATAATGTCGTAAATTATAATAAATAATGTTTAATTATGGTTAAGGATGTATTTGTAGACCTGTTTTGTGTAAAAGGTGTTTTCGATCCTTCGTACGATACTTCGTTTTGTGAAATATGTACTCCGAGTGAGCTTTTGCAGTGTTTGACTTTTTGAAATCCTGATGTATGACTAAATATTCATTGTAGACGATGATGTGGGTCTTTTTGGACTGTACCAGAGCCCTAAAACTCAAAGATAACTGTTATTTTAAGTTTATCGTTGAAATGTATATAATTTTGATGCAAAATGTTTTATGTTAGCGAAATAAGTTTGATACTATCTCTAGGAAGGTTTTTATTAAGTTTCTTTGTTGATTTATGTTGTTTATTTATGATAATTATGTTTGAATATAAATTCTAAAGTTTATAGGTTAGATTTGGTATTTCTTATGTTATAACAATTCTTTGGTGAAGAATATATGAGGATTTGGAGCTATATAAGTGTTGGGGAAAAACCTGGTGTTATATTTAGTAAATATTAGTATGTAATTTAATTATGTAATTTTTTAATGAATGTAAAATTAACTTGATTAGGTAACCTTGACAGAATTTTGCTTTGTTTGGTGTCATAATGTGTATTTTAATGTGAGGAATACATTGATGAAAGTTGTTTGAATGTAAATTTAGTTATAAAAAAAATAATTTAGTTTATAAGATTTTCATGCAAATTAGATAATTTTTGTACTTGATGTTGATTGGTTGAAATTCTCGTGAAATTTTTGATTTTGTCCTTGTTTCAAGATATTGCTAAGTAACGATGTTATTTTGTTAGTTTTTGTAGAGGTTTCTGGCAGAAATATTTGAAAGTAGTTCCTTTATGGCCATCGATCAAAGCGTATGTAATTACATTAAGCGCTCATATTAATTTTATTGTTAAAAGAGGCGTAACCTTAAAAATAAATTTAAGTTGGGTTATGTGCTTTGTGTACAAAAATTTCAAACTATTAGTAAATGTTAATTGTGATAAGAATTGTGTTTTAATAATAATAAAAGAAGTTACCTTGATTAAAACAATCGAAGTGTGTTTCTTTTGTGGAATTCTTCTGGAAAGATATTGAAATTTACTAATAATAACTTCTTCTTCTTCTTCTTCTTCTTAGCCACTTTCGGTCCATAATTGAACGTAGGCCTCCTTTAAGGATTTCCATTTGGATCTATTCTGAGCTTCCTTTATCCACATTAAACCAGCTGTCATTTTGATGTCATTTGTCCATCTGTTCGGGGGTCTTCCTCTGCCTCTCTTGTTTGACCATGGTCGCCATTGCAGCATGTTTATTGTCCATCTGGATTTGTTCGTCCGTGCCACGTGCCCGGCCCAACTCCATTTATAATAACTTATATAAAAAAAAATTATAATTCAAAGATATTAAAACAGAATTAATAGACTTACCTTAATAAATTCAGATATCCAAGTGGACAATTACAGTGCTTCTGTGATTTAATGATTTAAGTTCACAAACCGTCAAATAAAGAGAACTTGGTGCTGTCATATTCAAAATCAACTGACTCCAGTCTAGACAACGACAACGAGGCCGTCAAGCGGATATATGCAGATGTTGCGGTTTTTAAGAAGAAATTGTGTCTACATTACCATCAAAGGGACTGCATATTCAAGCTAAGTTAAAATTTAATTTTGTATTTATAATATTATGTGGTATATTTGCTGCATAAATAGCTATCTAAATCAGTGAAGCCACGAAACATATTACCTTGAGTTTTAAGAGTCTGTTTAGATGCTGGTATATTGATATTGCATTCTTAAAATTGCATGGTCTCTCGAAACAGATTACCAAGATTTGTAGACGTGTTTCCTAATATGTAATAATATTTGTTTCTTTATATATTTATTTTACTATGGCCTATTTCCGCTACTGTGACTAATCATCAACGCCTATTAGCGGTCAAACTACAAGTAGAAATTGTGTTTGCCTAGATTTTCTACCCAAGACGAAAACTCTTTTGATGTACCCATTATTTAATATGGGTCCGTACAAGTCTACTTCATATCTGAGAAGAGCTTTTTAGATTTTTTGACAGCTGAAAAATTACGCATTCGACAGCATCCTAATTCGAACGATACGTACGCGGCCAAACAATAATAATTATACTTTATTAGTATTTATTTGCACGGTTTTCACACGGTACGGATATTACATCAACTATGTGGTCGACAATTGTATTCTTAGGGCTATACTACGATATTCAAGAACTTTCTATTATTATTATTATTCTAGAGTTAGTTAGGGATTCTGAGTTACTCCAATGCAATCAAAAATTACATTATTTAAAAATTTGCAAACGGTTTCGTAATAATAAAAGTATTGAGGGGGGAGCACCTAAGTGAAAAAAGTTCATATGTTCGACGTAAATAATTAAAACAAATATTATACTACAAAGCACAAGTTGCAATAAATGTTAAAAATTTCCTTCTGCGAAAATACAGGCTTCTGCTCATCAGATGAATAATTGTCCTATCCTTTGCAATACTTCTGACGTGTTCCAGATACGTGTAAATGCGTCTTGAATATACAATATTTTTCACGAAGCCCTATCGAACGAGATTAAATCGGGGGAACTGGGAGGCCTTACTATTGGTCAACATCATATCCAACGCCGAGGAAATCTGCAGTTTCAAATATTAAATAAAGACTTCTAGCTTACTAACTTACAAACTTATGTAAAGCATTATCAAAGCATTTTTCGACATGTGCGTTAGAAATAATTACACTTAATTGCCCCCCCCCCCATAAACGCATTGAAAAAATTTATATAACAGCATGCTAAAAAATGCAAATCAACATACCGTATAACTTTTATGTATTTATACCTGAATGAGAAATTTAATAAACATGTTAGGAAATCAAATTGTTAATAGACGTTTTGTTAGCTAGAGTATACCGTATACGAGATTACTGGACGTCAATCCGGATGATATTTCTTTCTGAGTGTACCGTAAAGAAACATTGGTTTTCACTAATCCCAACACATTCTCAATAAATTATAAGGAACGCCTGTTCCGTCTGCTGCTTGAGCAGAACAATGATGGTTAAGTTCAGCAGTTGGAATGGTTTGGACATTACAAAATAAATACAATTGACTACAGTTGTAAATGTTTTATTTCTCTCTTAATTAATATCCAATTATGTTAGAAAAGTTCCTAAGCAGCTTTACGATAACCCAGCTATTTACTTTTTTATTGCTATCTATACCAAAGCATTAAGCTTAAAGAAAAACATTTTTAAGATTTTTACGCACATATCAGTTAAGGAATCTGGGGCCCAAAAAATACATCTTTAGAATGCCTATTGCGTGGTCATCCATATTTCCATTTCCAACAGCTACTCTGATTGAATAAAAAATATAATAATGTTCTAGATCCACCAATACAATACGTTTTAAAATAAAGGAAACGGAAAGCAAAAGATTGTTTGGTGGTATTTATCTGCAAAAGGTGTTCGCAATTTCGAAAGGATGTCACTGTGAACAGTGTAATTCAGTTCAAACTATTTTTGACAAGCCCCCTAGAGCAAATATTAAAGCCGTTAGGATTTTTACGCCCGGCTTTAACAGCTGTATATTTCAGAAACGAGTGATTCTATTAACATATTTCTATTGTACAGCATATCTTTTAAGCGTTAAAAAGGGAATGTTATAAAACAAAAAATAAATTAGGTTAAAAAGTGCTTATTAAATTTTCTTAATAGTAATTTTCTAAGGAAAGCAACATAGTCATTACTTTTAGTCGACGCATTTCCAAACCATGTGAATTTTAAAATGTATTTACCCGGATTGCCAGAAACTTTAAACAATGAAATAGCCGCTGAGCATAGACTAATTAACATATAAAAACGAAAAACCTTTTCTTTTAAATAATATACGGGCCTAAATTTTGCTTAAGATATGTCGTTCTTCTTTCGCTTTCACATAAACCATTCTGTTCGTTTTAAAGAGTATATCTACTACTTGATCTAATATGCCATTCACAGTTTATGTATTAATTATATTATCTGCAAACGAAAGTTAGATATGTATTTTTAAATATTTTCAATTTGTCATAATTGCTAATTATAGTGTTCTTATAATGTGTGTGTATATACTGTGTAATATACAAAAGCTACGTGAACTAGAAGAAAATCCAAGCAGAGTGTTTTACATTATACGTACTTTTCATGAAGGATGGAAACACATGATACTTACGTTAAAAAGAAAATCATTGAAAAAGATGTAGAGAACATGATTAATTATGTACATCATAAATCATGAATATGTTGGAAACTTGAGGCGGTAATGCCGCAGCTTCATACGTAGGTTTTCGTAAATATAATTTTTCTCACTTAATACTGCACAAATCGAAAATCTAAAAAAACTGTGTTTATGATTGTTTATTGTACCTACAAGCAAGTTTTCTTTAGATAAGGCCAGAGTGGCGGTTACAACTTTCCAAATATTAGGTGTGATTCTATCCTTCTGCTGTGTTAATGGAAATAGTTATACAAACTTCTTGTAGGTACCTACAATAGGACGCACAAAGTTAGTGCAGACTCCGAAAGACATTTTAAATGAGGCTTTTTCAGAAAAAGTCAATAAATACGAAGTCACGATTATGCTTTATGTACATTGACTATACTACGGGCCTTTTCAAAATTAGGCAGATGTCTCTTTTCAAGGACGATAAAGCTAAACTGTAAAAATATTAAAACGCAAATTCAACCAGATATAGCTGCGCATTACTTATGTTTAAAACTATATTCTTATTTTTATCTATATTATGACAAACAACAAGAAGATTATTAATCCATATTAATTTTAATTCGAATTCGCTAGCTTAACTCTGTCAGATAACTATAAAACAAACTTTTAATTGAAACAATTCACAAATGTTACACTTAATTGCACACTTGTATTATTTAGAAATTAGAAATTATTAAATTATACCTTTGTCAAACATTAATAAAAATCTGCTTGCATCAATCTTCATTGTATCGAAGTTAACTAAACATTATTTTGCTAGCAAAGTATAAAATACATTTTTTTCTGTTAATTCCAAATATTTATAAAAAATTTCACGTAATACATACCTATTTTATCTAGCAAGTAAACCATATGCTTGTCACACATTAATACAATCCTATCTCTAATTTTATTGATATTAACTAAACATTAAGATTGTTATAACAGCGAAAAATAAATTTGTATTATTTGTGGGTATCGATATGAAAATCGTGATTGGGGAAAATAAATTTAGATCCGTGCTTTTCGATCATCAGTTAAAAGTTCGTGATTTCAAATATCCGTGGTAGAAATTAGAAAGCTGCGATGCTGTGAGCTAGGAAAGTAATAGTGTCATAAAACCGTACTTATTTCATGGCAAAACCTAATTATATTTAAGGTAAAATAATGATACGTTTTATATATGCTAAAATTTGAATCCAACTTCTGCTGTTGTATAATTTTGGCGATGAAATTTGTGCCAACTGTGGGAACTTTCTACCCTTAGGAAGTTGATTAAATCATAAACCTACTACACTATAATCCCCTACGGTTTCAAGTTTCTAATTTAAATATTATATTATAAGTTTTTATGATAACAACCACTGGAGTAAAAAATTTAAATATATAAAAAAATCATATAATAATAAATGTAGTAAGTTTCAAGGTAATCATAAAATATAAATAAATAAATATAAATGTGTTGAAATTTTTATATGCATTTGAATTTATTATTATATATATGAAGGGTGATTTATTATTGAAACAATGGTCTTTAATTAGCATATTTCAAATAATTAGCAAAGAAACGAACAAGTAGTTATTGTTGTATAGTAACTGTTTCTTAGCACCCTTGAAGTTGAATACATATCAAGTAGGAGTATTCTAAAATTAAAACTGCTGGACAACATCCAAACACCGGAAAGCTTCAAATTCTTTGATCCACAATGAGTGTTATTGTCGGTATATTCTTATTTTTGGTATTTACAATATGTATAAACTACATCTGAATATTCGAGTATAAAACTACGTTTTCAGTTTATAAATTGCTCGGTGACAATTAATTACATTTTGTTATTACCAGAAATTAGTAGGTACATAAAACAATAGCCGATTATAATAAAACAGAAATTATTAAGAAAAGGTCAGATAGTTTATAACTGATTCTATATTATTTGAATTTATCGCTATTCTTTAAATTAGTCACATCTGAACGTTTCGTCCTTTGGACAAATGGAATTGACACCCTCTACTGCGGTTTAAATCAACTTTCATTACGAATTAAAATTAAATTGAAATAAATAATCCAAAGTAATGGTTATTGTAAGATGTCGAAACGCACTTTTTTTTTTAGTGAAAACCATAGAATGTCTAGCGTTTTAATAGTATTTTTAAACGATTTACGCCTTCTACTTAAAAATCTATTACTATTCTTATCTATTTTAATACAGTGTATATAGATTCGAGATTGGAGGCAGGACAGCAGAAAAATCATCAATTTTAACTAGTTGCCTAAGAATCCTCGTTTATGCCCATACCCACATACGGCCGTAGAACTTCAACCGTTAGCGTTAAAGTTTTGTATCACTTTAAAATTCAGGACTAGCTAGCGACTGACTATAAATAATCAAATATGTTTTTGTTTACTATAAATTAATAAAAAATTTCAGTAGAAATTTCGGCTATAAACAGAAACGCCATTAGAAAAAAATTATCTTTGTTTTCGGTAATTAAGCCGCATAGTGTTAACACATAATTAATTATTAATTAATTAATAGTTGCTCCTCCTTCGAACTACAGCGAAACTATACACGAATCAGATTTGATTAATTCTGTTAATTTTGTGGTTTTTTGTTTAGATGTGATATTTGATTCCTCTGTCACAAGTTCTATATTGGATTCAGGTCTGGGATTGTGTTGGCCAGGACATGCCAGATATCTTATTGGTCATAATTCAGGATTTAATTGTGTAACTCTGTGACAAGGAGAATTGTTGTCTCGGACAATAAACTTTTCGTCCTTAAACAGATCATTCCTGCTAGATTACATTTTATTTTGTGGGTCTTTATAATCTTTATAGCGTGAATCATCCTAGAGAGGACACCTAGTCTACCAACTCATTAAACAGACATGCACCCTCATACTATAACAGAGATTGGAGGCTTAATTGTTGGTACACATTTTGGTGAAAATTCTTTCCCAGGCAACTTTCTCATATTCGTACTGGCTGCATTATGAAGAATGTTAGAGGTTGATTGATTACATACCAGCACCTTCTACCACTGCCATCTAGCCCAGTACCGATTTTCTTTGGCTCACAGCAAACGGTGACATGTTTGCTTCTCGGAAAGCAGTAGCTTTCGTTCTCTACATCCTTTAAGTTTAAAACTAAGCAGCGTTCTTGTCGTAATGGAAGCGCATACGTGTACCACAGCCGCTTCCGATTATAACTTGATTAATTCCATATAACGGAGTTTTCTAAATACCAGGCTTTTTCTTCTTAGCATAGCGTCCTCTGAAAGTGAGGTTTTCTTTGATCGTCGACTGCGTTGACTGCGCGGCTTGGCATTAATTTTTCTGAATTCATCGTACTTTCTAATAATTGAAAACTGATTACATTTTACTTACATTCCACGACTGAAAGCATTTGCTTGATTGTGAAAAATATTTTCGAACCGCTTTTGGTCTCATAATTACATTTGTTTCTACTGGCATTCAACAAAAGACGAAAGAAAAGCAGATAAGTCAGAAAAATATATAAAAGCCAATTAGCAGACTCAACACCAAGAGAAAGGTTGAAGAAGTTCTGCGAAAGTGGACAAAGTTACGGTAACATTTTGACTTTTGCCAATTTTTGTAATGTATTCGTGGGAGGCATACAATCCAACGAAGAAAAACGTATAAAAGCAAATCAACATCAAGAGAAAGGTTGAAGAAGTTCTGGGAAAGTGGTATAATCGGTGGCCAAAGTTATGGTAACATTCGGACTTTTGCCAAACCTTTGTAATGTATTAGTAGGAGGCTAACAACAAAGAAAAATGTATAAAAGCAAATTAGGAGACTTACCATCAAGAGAAAGGTTGAAGAAGTTCTGGGAAAGTGGTATCATCGTTGGACAAAGTTATGGTAACATTTTGCTAAACCCTTGTAATGTATTCGTGGAAGGCATACAATCCATCAGAGGGAAGCTTCAATATTCTTCTATCTTCACAGGTCTGTAGTTTGTTGCGTTGTATTGTAATTTCTCAAATTTGTCCACATGTTACCTTTGGGTATGGTGCAATAAGGTATTAGTAATACTCAACCTAACCCTATATTCGCTAGCTCATGGATGGAAATAGTAATTATGTTGGACGTACAGTAAAATGTTTGCAAAAAGTAGAAACGGTGTAATTGATAAACTTTCACAAAGAGCTTTACATCACCTTTGAAAATCTTGGCAAACTGTTTTAATAGATTTATGCTATTTAGTACCACAATCTTTCACTGATGCCGCCGTATTCCCACTGAAAATACTTTACGAGATGCATCAGTTAAGGCTGCAGGAGCCACTATAATACATCTCTAGTTAAACAAATTTTACGACAAGTAAACATAGTAAACAAGTACGTGTAGATATTTAGAAGGGATAGGTAAAAGGTTTCCTTCGCGTTTTCTTATCTATACTTTATCTCTTAGTATTTAGCGTTGAAGAATGAATTATTTATGTTTGTGACTTGGTGGGTATTATTTGAATAATCACAATCTACTCGAAGGGAATATAATTGGAAACACCCACTGCTGGAAATGACTAAAGAAGTAAAAATGTGGAAGATACAACGACGTTTATTTTCAGAAATTGTTAACCCGAATTTTAAAAATCAATTACATATTAAGGAAAATTGTTTTAAATAATTCTAATATGTTGGATCCTGTCTCCTCCCCCCCTGTACTCAAGTTTATGTGTGCTCAAACAGATATTTAAAATAGTTATAAATAACGACAAAATCACAAACACTTTTCCATCACCACTAACTTTTTCGTCGATAAAATGTGTATAAATAAATAGATTTGTAGTAGCGTAATTTCATGTGACTCCAATCTCCTTAACGTGATAGCCATCCCGCAGATCGTTTGTCTAGAAAATTAGCAATCATGATACAATTTTGACTACAGTCAGTCGTTGGTGCCTATTCAAGGAATTTATGGTCGCTTTGACGGGTTTGTTGGTCGTTTCAGATAATCTTTGTGCAGATTACAATGTTTCTCACACTTGTTATGTGCTTACATATGATATTCATGGGGGTCGGTATGAATATAAACCTACCATAGTGTAGAACAAATGACAATCGACAAAATAATTGAATTGATTCATTACAATGTTATGTACGTACTCAAATGAAACGTCAAAACTCGTAAAAAAGATGTAACAGTACGATGAACTATAACACGTAAATCTTCATCTTAAATAACACCAACACTTTCTCATGTTGTATTTATTTACCGACGCTTAAGCTGTTTTGCCGTTGCAGGCTTTCACGTAAATTGTAGTTTGTAAATTTCTAAACTTTGAATTGCACAGTGAACAGAATATAAAAAGAAAAGCAATTTGAATAATTCATCACGTTTTTATAAATAAAATGGGAAGAAATTTCCTAATGTAAATTACTTATCAGTAATCAGGAAAAATTGAGCATAAAAGGATGCAAGCTTATTAATCAAAGAACATGATATCTGTGAATTACCAGCAAAGGAGGCAAAAATTAGTTTATTAATATTAAAAACAACAATAGTAATATCGCGATCCGGACAGAAAACCCCCGGACAAAAAACCCCGGACATAAAACCCCCGGACAAAAAACCCCCGGACATAGAACCCCCCGGACATAAAACCCCCGGACCAAAAATCCCCGGACAAAAAAACCCCGGACAAGAAACCCCCACAAAACAGAATTTCGAATAAAAAAGCCGTCGAAAAAACAAGCGCGGATTTAATCTGTTTTATAGGGTATGAATTCAGTGTAAATTTATAACGTGCGTATAAATAAAAACGGATTTGCAGTGGTCTTTGGAATTTGAGGGCTTGTCTTCATTTGGTTCACACGATTAACAAATAATGCTGTCAAATCATAGGTTAGGTTAGGATGTGACAAACGTCAACGCTAGTGTTTGCTATCATTTATAACGTTTCGACTTTTATACTTCCAGTAATTAGATAAAAATTAGTAAATACAGTTTAATTAGTGGCACCACGTGAATTAACATTGGTTTTTTCGCGTGGACAAAAAGTATTTATGATAACTGTCATTACCACACAGCGTGTGAACCAAATGAAGACAAGCTCTCAAATTCCAAAGGCCACTGCGAATCCGTTTTTATTTGTACGCACGTTATTTAGTTTAACTCAAATAAACGGCCACAAACAACAAAAACTTAAAATTATCTTTTAATCCTAAAATTAGCTAGTAAGCAGAAGGCATACAAAAATTTACAAATCCGTCTAAAGCAACTGTGCGACGATTTTATTGAGGGGGGACGTGATATTTAAAACTTTTTAAATGCTATTAGTAATAACATTAGACTGTAAAGTTCGTATTAGTATAGTAAAGTAAATTGATTAAAGTGATTAAATATTGACAAAAATAACTATTTTTTGCATTACTAATATTATAAATAATTAATTTTGTGTGGGGTTTTTTGTCCGGGGGTTTTTTGTCCGGTGGGTTTTATGTCCGGGGGTTTTTTGTCCGGGGGGTTTTATGTCCGGGGGTTTTTTGTCTGGGGGTTTTATGTCCGGGGTTTTTTGTCCGGGGGTTTTTTGTCCTAGATTCGTAATATCGATAGGACTTGTTCGTTATTCAAAACTTCTTCAGGTAACTGACATGAACCTTCCCTAAAGCAGTTACCCCTATATGATATATAGATATATAAAAATTCCATCATATCAAAATTAGCTTCATTCGCAGTCATTTATCGGCTATAAGACTTGAATGTCTTGGGCATGGCGTTGGTATAAGCCTTATTTTTACTATATTCTTCGAAATGCGGAAGAAGTTTGAGAAATGCCGATCTCTAAAGCAATCCATATTGTACTAAAACTGGCGTTAATTTTTCTGCTCAGGGCAATCTGACTTGGAAATTGATGCACGGCCAAAGTCGTGGTTTAGAATTAACAAGCGAAGTGTCATCGGTGTCTAAGAATAAACTAATTCTTTCTGCGCATGGGATTCCTTTCTCCACCAAGTTTGCAACTTTTTTGTTGCAAAACTAACTATTCCAATAAAAATAATTGTGTAAGTTAGTTATAAGGAATTCAACATTTTCGGAACATATTTTGTTTAACTGTGGTTGTTATTAAGCATTCTTAAGGAATTCGTCTACAGCATATCTGATACTTTCAAACAATAATTTTGTGGCTGCTTTATTACACCACACATTTAAATGTTGCGGAAGTTTTAAATACACCCTGTGTGGCAACGTTTGTACAAGCGAGAAGCGACACACGTGCAGCTAATTATGTAACATAATCTATAATATTTCTTGTTAGAATACTATTCTTGATGATCTAAAATATTTGTTTAATCTACACAAATCCAGAAGATTCCAAATTTGGTAACGGTATACTCAGCCTCATTTACCTTTATCAGACTATGAACGCCCGCCGTAACAAATACGATGAATTGCTAAATTCTTATCAAGGGTTTTTTTGTCATATTGATTGAAAACAGGCTTTGTAGGCGTTATTAAGCATTTATTCGCTTGAGATAATACAAAGAGATTTAGATCAGTTTTATACAATAGCAGTTGTCTTTACTTATTAATAGAAAAAAAAACACCTCCTTCTGTCGGTAGGGTCTTCTCATTTCAAATTTTATGGCAGAAAACGATCAAATATTATATTTATTATATTGTATGTTATTGTAATTTAGCAATATCGGATTATTATATGATTTTTATATCTATTTGTAATTTTTCATTTTTTGTTATAATTAAGCATAAAAAATTAGTGAACACCAACTAAAATTTGAAAAGATAATTTAAACTAAAGGAACTTTTATCGTATCGACAGGATGCCGTATGTAGACCTGACCACTTAAAACAGTTGCGCCAAAAGTGCTTTTTCTTTGATTAATTACCACAAACAAATAAACACGGTAACTTTTATTTACGATTACTTATCAAAGAGAGTCAGCATAATATACTATTTAGTTGCAATGAAAAACCAAGTACAATCGAACTTCTGGCATTGAGTGGTAATGAAAAACCAAGTATAGTCGAACTTCTCTAAGTCGAACTCCAAAATCTGGTAACATAAATTCAAATTACAGAAAATTCGTTGTAAAACATTTTTTTTAATTAGACAAAGACTTGACTCACTGTATTATACTGGTTATTTATAAGGAATTAAAAGGTTAAGGTCATAATAATAATAAACATTTTCATATATTTTGAAATATCCGCCCCACGTGATTTTTTCGGTTTCGTTTCAAATTATGTCAAGCGAATGTGAAATTTTGAAATTTTCTACCTGCATTTCCAATTCTTTGGACTCTTGCATATTATATCATCAGAATTATCAGTTTTCGACTTAAAATCTTCTAAAATATCAGCATCAGATGGATAGTTCGTTGTCACAACCTCATTGTCTATAGACAATGTAAACGCTTAACGTAACATTGTTTTCACTTTAATCATTTCCATTTCATTCAATACAATGTTGCTGTTGCTGTTGCTTTAACTTTTCTATTAACATGACTAAAGGAACGCCATTGTCTTTATACTTAAAAGCGTACAGTCCCAAACCAACTTACTAAAAACAGTTTAGGCCAGCAAAGTTTCATAGTTTTCAGAAAGCTGATAATTAACATATACGAGGAGTTCTAAAACTGACTCTCAGAAAACAATTTTTACCTGACTATCATACAAAATATAGCACAAAGGCAGGGTAAATTTGAATTTGAATTGCGTAAGGGGGAAATCTGAAGATCTGTATATTGCAAATAATAATGAGAAATAATGAGAAAATTACCGATTGTGACAGTTATAACTATTTGCGAGTGAGTGCAGAAACCGATGGTCAGCACGAAAAGGACCTAAAGCAGAGAGTGACACAGGCAAGAAGATCAATATCCAAACTAGACGGTTTTTGGTGGAATAAAGAGAGAGCCAAAATATATAACGTACACAACTCTGTAACATTACAGAAGCATGGAGATGGATAGAAACAGATAATAAAGAATTAGCAGCAATATAAATGGATGCATTACGAAGATCGTGCCGAATATCAATACTGAAACAAGTACCTAACGAAACTATTAAAGATTTGGGGGACCTAAAAGAACCTATTACTGATCCAGTAGAAAGACAATTAATTTGGTACGGCCACGTTCAAAGAATGGGAGAAGACCGATTTCTCAAAAGAGGATTGTTATGGGTGCCATCGGAAAGAAGAAAACCCGGTAAACCAAAAAGGACGTGGGGCGACAATATCAGCAAAACGATGAGCGAAAGAACCCTGCAGGACGAAGGGTGGTAAGACAGAAGAAGATGAAGGACGAGTCTGGAAGATGGACAATGCCGAAGGACACTATGAAACAATTTACACATACATATACTTATATAAACGGATGTTTTTCGACTATAATTCATTAGATCACGTAATTTAAATCATGAACAAATGATGCTCAAGACATTTAGTTCACCATAAATTTTCCGAGGAAAACTTGACTTGGGGCTAGTTTTCCCAAAAATCAATTTTATCTGGCCTAGTCTACCATTCAACGGCGAAGGTCTTAATTTTAGGACTTGCAAAATCGAATGAAAAGTTTATATAAACACAATTTAGCTGTAGATATTTTCTTTGTCAGGATCATTTTTGTTATTTATGCAGAAAAGAAACAGGAAACAGGCGTTTTATATAGTTTAAACAATTTAACCGGTTAAAATAAATTACCTGGGGACATTAGATAAGTGGATAACTATAGACTGCTATTCAGACCATCTATATAATTTTATGGATAATAGTAGCACAAATCTGAATATTTTGGTGATAATCAGTTACCACTATGCGTGCATCCATGTGAATATCGTCTGGTATAAAGAAGCTGCTAGTTAAAAAAATTGTTCTCAATAATATTACCGTGTTACTTAACTACATCATGTATGTATTATTTAAAATGGAGCATATTCATTAATGCTGAATTGTCGAAGTGGAAAGATTCCAATTGATACGGAAATTGTGATATGACATTGAGTAAGTATACTTTTGCAATTCAATTTACGAAGAGTATTTGTTGCAAACTTTACGAAAAAAAAAACACTTCATCTCCTAACATTTGCAACTGTAATATTTCATTTGCACTTGCAAACAACTTTTGGTTTTAATTCACCCTGTAAAATATGATAATATGATTAGAATTTATCTTTAAATACATATCTTCCTATCGAAAACGTTAAGTGTGAAGAGATCCGATGTTAAAGTACTTTCTAACAAGTTAAACGTCCAATTCATTAATACATAATTGAATTATAGCTATAATATTACTTTAGTTTGATAAGGTGTAAGTGTGACACGTATTACCGACATATACAATGAACAGCTATTTTGTTACATTTAAAACATTATACTAATTATTCTGCCTCACTTGTCATTAATAAATTTTGGCATTCAATCATTTGACCTGCTTACAAACTTGGGGACGTCCATGATATTAAGAGAATGTTTACAATATGTACATATATAATAATTGCAGAGTCTGTAATCATTTTTTGATTATTACAGAAATCTATGGTAACAGCAAAAGCATTAAACCCATATTTTTCCATTTTTGCAAAATGGTAAATAACAATTAATTTTAAAAAAATTGGAAGTTACGATATCATATTACTGATTTAATGCAGGAATAATAATTACGAAATACGTAAATAGTGTTTTTCAAGAATGGGAATTAAATACAGTCAAAAAATGCTTCGTCAAGGTACACATGTAATATCACATTGTTTTGTTGAATTTGTTTCCTTTCGATAAAGGCGATCGAATATAAAACTTATGCTAATCCACTTCTTGTTTGTATCAGCTTTCCTAAGCACTGTTGCCAGATTAAAAAGTAAACATGTAAGAAGTAAATATGTCTACTTATATTTTGTATAATATTAATAAAAGTATGGGATGTTTATGTAATAATAGTTGTGTGTTAGACATATCATGTGTAGTCTACTGTTGTACTATTATTGTATGTACTGCCATGCTTCTGACATGAGCAAATAAATAAAAATCAGAAGTTAAGGGTTAAGTCACCGATTGGCTATAATAATTGACTAAAAACATACCTGTCCTTTATGAAGTTAATAATAATAATAATAATAATAATAAAGTATTTCCATCTGAACATTAGTGAAGTATTTATTATTTAACCAGAAGTCACTACAACGTTCTCTTTAAATGCATGTCAAACATTCAATTAACAGTATATTTTTAAATATAGCAGTAGAAATTAATTTGTTATCTTAGGCCAACTTAATACACGGTGTTAAATAAATTCAATATTCTTGAAACATACTGCTGAGCTAGAAAACAGAGGCATTTGTATTCTTCTTCTATAAGCAAGTACTTAAGCACCACGATTATTATAATTTCAGGGATACCCAGCACGGATATAAAACATACACTGTGTCCTTACATTTTTTATTCCTTAACAGCATCCTTGTCATTTACTTACAATAACAAATAAGAAACACCAAGGAAAACCGGATACTTTGTATTCTAGTTTAACGGCTAGCATAGGATCTTAGTAGTAAACCGTCTTTAAATTTAGCAGTTAAATATATATTACTAACATGCCATTTAAATTAATATAATCACTATGAATGAAACCATTACAGAGTGTGCTGTTCCTATACATTCAGTCAAGATAACTTGGTCAATGTCTTGTTAATTGCCCAAATTTGATATAGCGTTATTTATGTTTAACTTTCTTTCAATCGCTAAGTTCACTGAACTCCTATCAATATTTGATTACTTTAAATAATAACCCATTTTAAACTCGTTTTGTATGTACCAATTCGTTCTGTCAATTAAAACATTTCTAGAACACTCTGTGAATATAATACTTCAATCGCTTTCCATTATAGCAATGCTGATTGCTTGCAAAACTGCTCCTTTGGATTTAGTTTAATTTTGTTTTACTAAAAAGCAATCATTGGGGCTGTAAGTAATAATCCCTAATTCGATTAATTCGTCGTTCAATAATTTCGTAAACAATCGATTATTCCATTAATCGATTTTATTATCCGATTAATCGGATATCTGTGCACTCTTCACACTGATGGATTTATTGTTTTCAGATTAATCGATTAAGTACCGATTCATTAATTGCGATAATAGATTATTTGATAATTTATTCTAATCTATTTTTGATTGTCGATTTCCATAATCGTTAATTTTTTTGAATTTAACATTGCAAAAAAGAGCAATCTAAATATATTTTGAGTAGTTATTTATAGCTACGAACGCAATGTCTAGTAATTTCCTCCATTTAAAAGCTCACCAAACCTAATCTAACTAATGGTGGTTGATTCCTAAAGTTAAAAAAACGACAATATTATTGATATACTAATGCAGGCCTTTATTCATTTCTCCGGTGAAGTTGAATATAATCATTAAATACCAACAATTAATAATTTAGCAAAAACTGTTTCGCATGGTAGTTCACGAAAAACCATCGATGTTGGTATGTCAACAATGAAAACCCCAATGTGGTGATAGCTACACCCCTTACAGCAGCCTGAGCAGTTCTAATTATTAAACATTTTGGAAGAACCGGTAAAGAATCCGTCTTGATTTGCTAATCAATTCAAACGTCTACCTTTACCAAGTGCGAAAGACTTTGAGAAACCAAGAGATTGTTCACATTGGCTGCGTATGTTAAGTTATATACTTACAAGTAAATATTTTGTGATTAAACTAGATAAAGGTCGGCGTGTCTGTATTTATACCATACACTAATACAGGGTGGTTTCTCATCGCTCACCATTACTACATCGGAAACGGGATACGAGGTCGGTTAAATCGGAAAAAAGTTGCGCTTTTTCATATCGATTGAGAAAATGAGAAAGTAATAAATAATTGTAGCAACTGAAATATTTTTTAATAACAATTAAATAATGTCGATAAATTTGACAAACGGTATTGTTTAATAAAAACCCTGTTGTATATTAGGTTTCATGTTAAACACCGTAAATGATTGAATATATTAACGCCATAGAACATATTTACCTTGAATTTACTTTTAGCAATAAAAATGCTCCTGCGAGACCTTAGACAAGCTACGCCTCCGAACTAATCATCTTTGATGTAAATCTGTTGTATGCAAGGAGTCTCTCTACTTCTCTGCCTAACGATTTTTATTGTATATACACACATACTCTGAAAGGCGTATATGATTAATTTTGCGTAGTGCAAAATTATAACTACGAAGAGGAAGATGAGAAGCAAACCAGTAAGTGACCTGCTGCTGACCCCGAATACTTTGCATGCAGCCACCGCCCCAACTACCGCATGATCCAACGGAGCATCTTATTGCATTCATATTTTATATGTTGTTACTTTTCCGCAATGTTCTTGAAAACTAGAATGTGCGTAGTAAGACAACATTTTCTTATAGAGAAAAATCCGACCGTTTTATTATGGGATTTAAAGAACTCTGGCTATTGTAATAATTTACGATTGTATGGTTTTCCTCTATTCAACATAAGAAGAGAGAATTCTGACTCCTAACTTTCAGAATTTAATTATCTAGAATACCATTCATGTAATTCATATGAATACATTAGACAGGGAAAACTCTATTTCCGTAATGTTGCTATAAATCTTGTCAAATGAAACGTTTTATTAAAAATTTATCATTATGCTTGTTTGCATTTTACTAAAATTATTTAAATATGATAAATCAGTTCACAAATTGTACAGTCGTATACTATAGAATAGTGGACTTTTCACTAACTATATTTTAGTCTAAATAAAGCGTATACAATGCATCTGGAAGAGTTAAAATTCATAGAAACGAAAAGACTTTCCAAATCTGTTTACATTCATAATTTATGCAGTAAAAAATGTGAAGAAATTGTCCATTCCCCACTATTGAACTTTTTATCATAGAAATGTTTTAATGGAATAAATACTTGAGGATTTTCTAGACTAAAGTTGATAGCAAAACGACAATTGCATAAACTGTGTATTGATTTATACACAAATTAAAAATAAATTGTATACGCTACACAGTATAATTCGTTTATAATGAATATGTACAATGTACAATGTGATTCATTGGGAATTATTCATATTGCCCGACCACTATATATAAAGACTTGAGATATTGGGCAGTGTGATACAAATGTGTTAATTTATTAGTTTGACCGAGCAGTATACATAATGTTTTATGATCTCCGGCCAATGTGATATCCTACAAGGTTACAAAATATTTTTGAAGGAATTTAAAATACTATGTTGGTTTGAAGGTTAGTTGCCTTCAATAAACATTATGCACGCTAAGTAACAATGAAGCAAACCATAAAACATTATTTATAAAGCCCGGTTAAAAAGGTAATAATATATATTTATTATTCTGTTCAACATCTTCAGTTGTTTTATATAGTGCTCGGGCAGTGTGAATAATGCCCAATTAATCACTTTGACCACAACATAACGATAACGTACATTTGCCTATAGTACACTCAGTCTGTTGGTCCTAGCCGAGATCCATATTAGTAAGTCTTGTTTTCATTAGTAACATACGCGTTTACCACATACTTTTTATACGCAATTTTCAAATTAAAGTGTATCTTTTCTAATATATTAATTATAATAATAATAATAATAATTAATAATATATATTCTAATATAAGTCATGATGCAAAACAAATTGTCTTACACACCATGGAGGCGAGTCCCACGATTTTGTAAAATACGCTTACATGAGCAATTCTCCAGATTTTGTAACATACGTATATCTCTGCTAATCAATTAAAACAATGCAATTGTGGAGGTGGAAATAGAAAACATTTTACTTAAACGCGTAAAAACCCAATTCGCAATACCATAAGAACTATCGTTGCCGACGCTTTATCTCCTGAAAAATAACAATTGTACGGTACTTTACTGCACGTTTATTATTCTTATAACGTACTTATTTAGAATCCCCACAATTACGATTAAACAAATTTATTGTATAGGTAAATGTCTATACAGTGTGTCCCAAAACGTACCGGCAACATTTCAAGGATAATTCCAGAAATTATTTCGTCGAAAAATCCATATAAACATATGTCCTAAACGTAACCATTAACGAATTATTGTTTATATCATCATTTATGTGACTAAAATTTTAGTTCAACGGATTTCTGAAATACTGATCTAGTTGCCATGATCGCGTCTTTTGTTTGGTAGCACTTTTAACAATTTATTGTTTGTAACTTGCCAGTTTATTACTGTGATACTGAAGTTATAGGCTTCTTCTTTGTATCCTTATTCCCATCATAATTCACAAGTGATTCACAATTCCAATGTTATTTTCAAATGAAGAATATGCAGATATTCATTATGTTTACGGTCCGTGTGATGGAAATGCTTCAGCAGTACAACAAGATTATCGTAGAAGATATCCCAATAGAAGACTGCATACGCGTGCAGTTTTCTTTAATTCACATGTCAACTGAGGGAACATGGCACCATCAATGCAAGACATGCAGTCGGCAACAGAGTTGTCCGTAGACCCATAAACGATGATGAACATGTTCTTGATTTATTGCAAGAAGACCCGTCTTTAAGTGTGCGAAGAATTGCATTACATACTGGAAGAACAAGAAACCAGGTTTGAGAATAATGAGTGCTCTCTTACATCCATATCATCATCAAAGAGTTCAAGCTCTAGGTAATAATTTTGAAGCTCGTTTGAGATTTTGTAATTGGGTACCAAATCATCAAAACCTACCGCATATTTTATGGACTGATGAAGCTTCTTTCACACGAGATGGTATCAATAATTATCATAATTTTCATGAATGGGCTGCAGAAAATCCTCATTTAAGAAGAGGCTCGCATTTTCAACATATATTTAGTGTTATGTTAATGTCTTCGTGTTAGAGCTTGGATTAACGCAAATTTTCCGGAAAGATGGATTGGAGTAGGAGGACCCGTCACCGCGTTCGCCGGACCTGACTCCCTTTAAATCTTTACCTTTGGGGTCATATGAAACAGCTTATTTATGCAACGGAAGTGCATACGGTAGAAGTATTACGCCAAAGAATACAGTAGGCTACCGATATTATTAGGAATAACGCAGCAACCATATTAAGAACGCAGCGATCTCTTTGCGACGTGCGGCTTTGTGTATCGAACACAATGGAGATAATTTTGAACATTTCTTGTATATAAAATAATAAAAATGTATTAAAAAAAGTTTATTTCATAAAATTCGTTTAACTAAAATTGTAGCCACACAAATTATGTAATAAACAATAACTCGTTAATGGTTACGTTTAGGACATATGTTTATATGGACTTTTCGACTCTAAATAAGTTCTGAAATTCTTCTTTAAAATATTGCCGGTACGTTTTGGCACACCCTGTATATTGGATAGAGCAGACTCTGTGAAAATGGAATCCTGTCTAAAATGGAAAGCTTTTATCAGCGTAATGCGAACACGGAACGCAAATAATACATATTTTGATAAAATACGACATGCATAAAACGGAAAATATTATTTACCTTTTAATTTTTTAACCAAATAAAATTGAGAATTGCATTAAAAAAACAAATTCTGATTTTACTAAATGTTTCCCCTACTACTGAATATAAGAAAACTTTTCTGTTTAAAAATGCGTACATATGTACATATATGCTATATAATGCTTATTAATGTATAGTCCAACTCGGTTACAACGGTACCCTTGGGACTGTAAATATGCTTATGACATCCACTAAAAGAGATATCCAGGCAATAATAGTATCACCACTAAAACTTAAATAATTACATATTTATTATTAGCAAAATTAAATGTTTACATTTAGAAAATGTTAACAAATCATAAATTAGCTATTATATATATTATATTCAACAAAGCAAATACACGTTAAAGTACACATGGTAATAATTATTGTGATGTTTTTTGATGCTGTTTTATCACATAATTGTTGATCGTTAATCAATTTCTTAACTCAAAAGGTAATACTTGCGATTATGTCTACAAAAATTATAAATATCTAAATATTACGTAACTACTTACTACAATGTGATTTACAAAAACATATCAGTTGGGATTAATTTAGAAAAATCCCATACATTTAAGAATTATCTAAAGTGCATTGATAAATCGAATTTAGCAGGATAATATCAAACTGTCAAATTAAAAAAAACAGAATGTGGCAAGTATCAGTATCACGATGCGAACCTCAACGTGTCTCGATATCGATGTATCAGACTATCAGTGTCAGCTGGTATCGGCGTCTGTATCTCTGTCGTGAAATTAAAAAAACAGAATTACTTGCATCAACATCCTTAGCATATGTTTTAGATGATATCATCTGCATGGAGGTAAATATTTCCTAAGTAATATAAGCTAGAGATGCCTAAAATAGGTTACTAAAGCTTGCTATCTCCGAGGCGGACGATGGTTATAAGCTGAAAATACGGTACAGTAAACAATGCAAATCTCAACATTTAGTTCGTAAACGCTTAGCTTTAGAGTATGCATTACTTTTATTACATGCACATAATAGAAATTATAGTTTTGACATTGTCAAAGTAATCTGAACTATCCTGTTAGCTTTAGAGGCCATAATTACTGCACCATTGTCTAGAATAGCGTCTGCAAGGCTCCAATGATATTTAGAAGCCTAAAACTTTGAGTACACTGTTAATAGTCAGATATTCAAACCAACTTGCAGTTGCGCTACCTTAGAAATTAAAATGTGCGACGCAAAAACGATAGCAATACCACATTCTGACTAACTTCTGCACTTCAAATTACTTTCGAACGCGAAATGAACATTTTACGTTAAATTTAACAAACATGGCCGAAGAAATTAATAATTCAATGTGTTAGTATGTCATTGGGAAGTTTGACATTCTGCAAACGAAAACTTTCAGTAGGGTTTTTCAAGCGAATGAGCTGTAGACAAAATGCATAAGAAATTATGTTTTACTCGATCGTATGTTTTCAAGCTACCTTGGCTACAAATATAAACTGTTTTCTTTATATTGTCTGTTAGTTATTAGTGTCGTTTAGTATGTGGAGAAGAATTTCAATTTCTACCAAATCTAATATCTACATCTATATACCCGAGATGATTCGATTTGTATCTTCACCCTCCTCACCCTCAATTTAATTAATATTAATATCTTCCATATTTTAAATTTTATGAATCATTTTTGATTTTTCTATTATTTAATATTAATTTTTTGAATTTCTTCAACTTTTTGGATACAGACGATAAGGTAAACCAGGATGTCTTTATTGAGCAATATAGTGCAGGACGTAATCATTGTCAACAATATACTTAATTGTTGGTTTTATTACATTATGGAGTGCATTGTTAGTATGTGATTATTATAACTAAGAAAATAGTAATACCTTTTACACGTTCTAAAATATCTATGCACTATTACTATGAATAAATAAAAGAAGAGCCAAATACAAGAATTTAGTAAATTCCAAAATCTTGTATCTGTATCTTGTATCGATCCACTCTTAAAGCCGACATTCACCTTGAGATCGGTATCGATACATGTTGCAAGTATCAATATGGCGATACGAATCTCAAAGTGTTTCGGTATCGATGTATCAGTATCAGCTGGTATCGGCGTCTTTATCACTGTTGTGAAACATCGATACCTCAAGCTTGCAACTGGTGCAAGTTTGTTTTTGTTTCAGCGTGTATGAGCTTGTCCCTTGTAAACGTGCTACCAATGTTACAACTTTCCTATTGTTTTATATGCATTTATTTGAGAAGAGTTTCTCAATATGTACAAATTATATCAGTGTTTGTGGGATTCTAAGTCGAAGGATTATTCAAATAAACAACTTCGAGAAAAAGCAATAGCGAGTTAGTGAACACAAATGCAATATTATTTCTTTGCGACTTTTTTCTTTTTTAACGATTCTGAAAATGTTACTGCAATTTCTATACATACAGGTTGGAGAGGAAACATTCCGCTAACGCGTTTTCAACTGCACTGATGTCTCATCATTCCGTCTCAGCGTGTATGTTGTGCTATTATACGTGACACATGTATCGCTATTTGTATCGATACAGATCTCAACGCGAATGGGGACCTTTAGGTGTGAATCTTCAATCTAGATTTGGAGCATACTTATCTAAAGTATCTAAATCTGTATCTAAATTCTCGTTTAAAAGATCTTATTCGGCACTGGGGATAATAGTAATAGAAAACTTTGTTTTTCGGATTTGGGTATTACATCAACATATCTTAAATTTCTAAAAATATATAAACTTTTTGCTAAATTGCAGAGATAAAAATGACTTTCTCATACTTAATAACAGGTGATAATAATAATAACGTTTACTTCGTTTCCAACAGACACGAAGAATGTAAAATACGGAAAAAGCTGTTCTCCTGAAGCTTGATTCTCTAATTGATACAGTGAAAATTTTAGAATTGTTTTAGCAAATGTTTCCACAGGCACGTCGAAAATGGCCAAATGTTTTAGTGGAAATTAAAGCAATATTCAGATAGTTGTTAATGTGTACGATCTTTAAAAGCGTTGAATAACACGATCTAAATTGTATAACCGTCATATTTAATTATTTATGCAAAAAACTTAAAACTGTTCAATGCTATTATTTTGAAATACGTTTAAGCCATTCTTACAATGATAATGCAGCAATACGATAATAAATTAATGACCCATGATCGTTTATGAACAAAAATAAATGCGCATTACAGTAATGCAAGGTTACTTATCAATGCCATTTCAAGAGATATTGGTTCTATTGACAATTAAGAACCTTCATCGAGGAATATGATTTATAGTAAAAGTTTATAGAATAACTTTCTGAAGCTTTGATTTACATGTCTGTTTGATTAAATACCAACGGCGGTATTAAAGATCAGCTGATTAAAGCAACCAAATTCAAGGCTTTTCAAATTCTCTATGGAAAAAATTGGCGTGTAAAAATAATTTTTATAAAAAATATATATGCATTTCAAGGTTCATTTATTTATAAATGTTATCTGAAATGTCTATTTTTCTGCTATAGTTCCCAATGTTCAAGTGTATGAAGAGTTCTTTGTGTTATTATCGGCATCATTTTTTGCCTTATATTTTAATTAAATGTGTGTTGTTATTTAATTCTCAATAATTGTGTTCGTATGTTATACCAAATCTGTAAAAAACCACAAATAAACTATTCTATTAACAACCCTCAGACGATAAATTAAATAGAGTTTGTATTCATGTTCTGTATTACTCGTTGACTAAATTATTTTTTGGTATTCCGTATGACATGGTTCAATAAACAGTAAATAACAACTAAAGTATCTATATTTATAATTTCACAGGCACATTCAAACAATGCGAGGAGGTATAGCAGCAATTCGGTTGAGTTACTGCCGTATACGGTGTTGACCATGGCAGCTGAATTCGATCGAAGATCTTGACAATGAAACACTTAAAATGTGTGTCACCTACTTTTGTAGGTCGATCTCTACGATACTGTGCGCTACAGTTCACTGCAATATACAAGACTGCAATCGATTTAACAAGTTTTTTAATGCGATAGACGTAAGAGAGTAAAAGAAATATTTCTCACTTTCTTTCGGCTCGGTTCAGATTCGCACCACTTATTCCAAGAGGGCAAGGACAACTCACCTGAAACAAAACAAGAATATCAAAATTCGTAGTTGTAATTATTAAACCGTATCCGTATTTTTAAAACGGAAAGGCGGTTTTTAAATATAAATTAAAAAACCAGTGTACCATTAAATCGACAGCTATTGTTTAATGTTTCAGAATGGCATGTCTATTTCCATTATATTTTGTTTCATTTTTTATTCATATAATCAGCACCACTTAAGATGGTGTGCATACCAGGTGTATCAAAAGTAGAGCATCGTAGAGCATAACAGAGCTTAATAACAGTAACCAAAAGGTTATGATGTTCGAAAAAAAAGTGGCAACATCTCACTTCATATTACAGGTTTCAATAAGTAATAATGAAGGCATCAATCGCCGTTCGTCGAGCAACAATATATTAACATAAATGCATTATACCATCATGTACGTCGTTTAAAAAAAGCAAGGAAATTAATATATTAACTCAATAAATACTATAGTGTTTTAGTAAAAACAATTATCATAAAATGCTTTCTCAGAATCTTTGTACTCATAAGAAAAGTATTACATGCTAGGTAGGTACAACAATATTCTGATTGTTACCTTTGCGGCATCGTTTACAGGCGTTGTGTCTCAACTGTACACCGGGCATGGGGGACCTTTTTTTTTCTCATTCGTTCATACTACCCCCCCCCCCCCACCGGAATCCCTTTCGCATTATTTCAGATTTCAGGGGGGTGCGGGCGTCCCTTATACACTAAATATTCATGCAACATGCACCCTAAACTCAAGTAAGCGAAATACGGTCGGCCACATTTCGCTGTGACCTCGAGTAGCAGCGCGTATCCGTACTACTCTACCGAGGCCCCGGGCAGGCGAGACCTACAATTAACCGTCGAACAACTGAAATACTAGAGAAGATTTGGGCATTGAGATACCACAGTTGCGAATGGCAGACTGGGGAATTATGTGCGGTGAGCTGCAGCGCTAGATTCACTATTTTAGTGGTGCTTGGGAATCGAACCCAAAGCATATTTAGCTATAGCTCGCGAAAGTTGACCGCCACCAGATAAGGTACACTAGTATAATATTAAATTATTTTTAGATATAAAGCAGAAAAGTACTAACACAGTCAGCACAACAGATTGAAATTAAACCTAATAAATATTACAATTACTTGACTAAACACTCGAAAAAGAAATAACTATATTAACGTTATAGTATTGTATAATTACAACGTTTTCCAAAATGCCTCAGTAACTTAGAATAATGTCCATTGAAAGCGTCATTTTATTGTTTACAACTCTAATTCTGTTATGATGAAGATCTAATGATTTGAGCACGCTTTTCACTCTTCAGCAAGTCGTCCCATCTATTAAGCACCTTTGAGCGATTAAACATAAGACTTATTTCATTGAGTGGGACGAATTGAAATTCATAGCGTTGATTTAAGAGCCATGTTAATTTAAAATATGCGTCGAGTCGACTAACCTTGTCTAGACTATGTGCAGTAGCCATTTAATGTTCAAAACGGTTATGCACGAACTAGCCAAATCAAGTTAAGTCCTGCTTGTCGTAAACATGCAGTAACGGAATAAAACGCCGATAGTCAAAATTCCTTTTTTGGATATGGGTTATATTTTTATAACTTTCTTGTAGCCATTAAAACATACACGAATCAAGCTTATAAAAATGGGAATTGCAACAAATTCTTGTATATCTGCATTTTGAACATTTAATAAATTTCAAGTTTAGAAGTAGTATTACTGCTATATCTCATTTCAATGAGACCTCTTTTGGAAATTTCTTACAATATAACTATTAAATATGAAATTTATTTGTACAATATGAAATCTGGTGTAGAATTATTAATAACATGATCATTGGTCCATTTGTTTTTGTGAAACATTTAGCCGCCGACATACCTATATTTAAATTTTCTAGAAGAGCATGTGGGAGGATTGTTAGATGATGTCCCTCTGGCAGACATGGTATGTGGTACCAGCACGATGGTGCCCCTGCGCACTTTGCGTTATGCGTAAAACAATTTTTTCATCAACGTCAAAGGACGCGTAATTGGTACACAATGTAATATCGAAGCGTATCATTAGATATATTCGACACGTATCGTAGTCTTATTAATATAGCGATATCAGTGTTGCTAACCTGTCACGATGTATATATCGTTTGTTATATCAACAGAAATTGTTTTTTGTATCAATACGTATCAATGCTTCCACATATCGATACACAATGTAATATCGAAGCGTATCGTCATATTCGGCGAAGTATCGATATGGGTATTGCTAGTGTATTGTGGTATTCATGAAGTTTACCAAAGATACGTATCGATATATCGAGTAGTATGCCTATTGAAATAGCTAATTTTGCCACATACTGTGGTTTTACTAATATTTGAATGACCTTTATTATTTAGAAACTAAAATAGCACCAAAAAGCATTGTTTCATAATTACTATTAGCATACATAGTTAAAAAATTCAATAACTTTCTTTTACTTAAATTCACCTTCTATTACCTCTTCACAGTAAACCTGTTTAAAAGTATCATTAAATGAATCGATATTAAAGCTAAGCTTATGGTTGATTAGACTAATAGGTAACGTGAAAGTTTTGAGAAATTTATCAAGCCAGATTCTAGCATTTTATTGCTTGCCGCCCCCATCTTTTCCGCCGTGTTCATTAATCTAACCGATTTTGAAAGTGTTAACGGTGAATTAATTAATCATACCATCGAAATTCGTTTATCAGAAAGACATATCTTTTAACATCATACACGTAGGTTTACTGTCAAAACCGGCGGGTTATTTATGAGTCGTTAACCGATTATAAACCCGAATGAAGTGAAAATTGGTCTAAAATCGTTTTTTATTTCTCGATGGGCTGCAATTTCTATGGCATATCCAGAGATTTTCAATAATCAACATCAACAGAAACTTTATAAATACCATAATTCGATACAGCGAGGTATAGTTACGATTGCAGACGAAAAAAATACGGAGTTACTTCACTGTAACCAATAAACACATAATGGCAATTTCATTTTCATTATTATTAAATCGTAGCGTAAGTTGGACGACTCATTAGACCAGAAAACAAAGTAATACGGTAGAAAATAAGAGTGAGTTTTTTACAATTACACGCAGTCCTACTTCTGAAGTAGAAAGTAAAGAAAGTACGGTTAGAAGACAGTGTGATTACAACTTTCGCTTTCGCAGTCGTTTAGAAAACAAAAAAGTATAAAAACGATGGTTGTGTTTCTAACATTTAGGATCTCATTAAAGTAAAAACTAATTTTATAGTATACAAATTTCAAATCTTAATTGCACATGCAATTTTAGAAAATTGTCGGTAGGTATATCCCATTAACTTTTAGTTTCAGCGAAACTGTCATTACTGCCAAAACAGAAGAAAAACTAAACTGCATAAACTTGAAAGATTTACTCATTACATATTACGAATTTGTCCTTCGGGTTTCTTTGTGAGCCAAATAACGGCAAAATTTTGATCACCTTACTTGGAATGTCACGGTTTTGCATCTATTTATACTTTTTTTCTTTTAAGACCTTCCTTAATTAAAATATTATAATTGATTTCAAACTTTACAGAGTGTAACTAAGATCGTCAAAATAATATTATTTCTATCTACACAGAGCGTTTCGAGAATAAAATACAATATATAACACCGGATATGAAGGCTTAAAGAAACATTTTATGTATCGTTTATTGTACAGTAAATATCAGTGTTATCACTACAACTCAGTTTCAAAAGTAACTGGTAAAACATTGCATTTACTCACAGAATAGTTCGATTCTTCCTGTGGTAACACTTACATTTAAAGTTTCGGTTAAATGTCAACTATATCACTAGAAAAACATTTTTTCTAAGTATTTTGTCTTAAAATTTAGACTTTCCTGCGAATTTGGTTGTGCAGTCTGTGGTAACCAATTCTTACATTACTAAAATCAGCCTGAAAGCTCTACGTCTTATGGTGTCAATAATGAGATTCATATAATAATATTGAAAGATCTTTATCGAATCTGTTTGGTTCTGATGCTTTGCAACTTTTAAAATGGATCCTCAAATAAATTTTATAAATGTGTATTGTGTTACATGTACACGTTGTTCACAAGACTCCCAGCTTTTTCAATTTATTGAAATTATTGGTTAAGCAAACAAAATGGTGTAAATACATTACAAATGAATAGCATGTTGCTGCTATGTTATTTCAACATACAAAATGGATTGAAATTACTTTTTTTTTCACAAATATTTGTATTTTTGTAGCAAACTTACCCTGCCCCGTATTTTTTAAATTATCCTTAAAACCGAACTTGCAGAGATAATTTTGTAAAACAGTATATTCTAAATAGTACTTCGAATTGTTATAAATAAA
This sequence comes from Limonius californicus, assembly GCA_014611495.1. Taxonomy (NCBI): domain Eukaryota; kingdom Metazoa; phylum Arthropoda; class Insecta; order Coleoptera; family Elateridae; genus Limonius; species Limonius californicus. The sequence goes on from JABXWE010025812.1 coordinate 36,198, forward strand.
ATTCTTTATTTATTTATAAAATTGTATTGCCATTTTAAGTCAACCGCCGACCCGTTTGAGTTGTTTCATTTATTAATATAAATAATACAATATACAGCATTGTCAATGATCATTGACTGTGGAAGACAAAGTGCGTCTTTACTTACACACAATTTGTAATATTTACTGCAATTATATATTATTTATTACTCCATAATATTAGGTATATAAAATCAAATCTGTAGGAATTACAGAAATAATTTTATAGGTTTATTAAAGTCTTTCGCATCTGCTAACAGTCGGCGTTTAAATTTCTTCACATTTCGTGATGGATTCTATCAAGTGGTTTCAAGACGTTTAATAAATAGAGCGCATGGCCTGCTTCAGAAGATCTAGTTATCAGCATATTGAAGTTTTTGCTTCATATCTAAAAAAATACCAGTATCCAATCTAAACAAAGAATTGTGTTTACAACTATAACTGGATAAAAAAAAATTACATTATACGTACCATACCGTTTCCTTTACGTTAAGACATGCTTCTAATACAAAATAAATAAAAACGTATAAATCATTACAATTTAAAATAAAGTATAAAAACACGTTAACACAGATACAATCCACTTTTACAACTAACTTCTAACCTAATTTTTGAATATCTGTAAAAGTTTAGGATTTCATGACCTTCATGTACTGCTTTCTGAAAACATGTTTTTTCGATTTTCGATTTCGAATAAAAACTCCGACGTACTGGTAATTAGACCTCCTTGACGCAGCACGTGCAGCTCTATTAAACATTTTGAACGAACTTGTAAAGAGTTCATCCAGGTTTCTCAAGCAATTCGAACTTTTATCAGAAGCGAAAAACTATAATAACATAGAAATATCATACTCTCTATAGATGTTCGATTATACATTTCAACGTAAATATTTTCTGTTCTAAAGTAAAATAAAACAGTAGCAACTGAATTATTATTTGATAACTGTTAAATAATTGTAGTAAATATAGCGTATGGTATAAATAAAACCACTTTTATCGAAAATATGATTGATTATATTGTACAAAAAATCATTGCCATTTTCAAGCAACAAAGCTGAAAAAATGCAATTCAACTGATTTGCTGAAATCCAGGGCCAAATAGAGGGGCGGGCTTGGAAGGCCATATGACCCGGGCCCCGGGGGCTCCAGGGGCCCTGGCGCCCTGAAAATTATTTACATTTTACATAAATATTTATAATAATTTATATTATCTTATATAATACTGTCTATCTGCGAACTTATCATACATAGTGTGCAATTAATTCCCGTGTTTAATGCACTTCTATTATTTTGTTGTTTACTTAATCAACACGCACTTCCCATTTCATACACAATGTGCAAGCGGCGTTCTAAAAAGGAAAACAGTTACACTGTTGATAACGTCGCACATGTATTGAAGTCGCGTGAAATAATTGATGAATTTATATTTTTAAAGAATATTTATAGAACAAATTTGGACATAGATCCATCACCTGAAAATTTACAGAAAAACATTTTTGAAGCGTTTCCAAATTTTTCAATTATTTTAGAATATTTTGAGTTTACCCGCTTCCGTTGTTTCCGCTGAAAGAAGTTTTAGTTTTTAGTTTCTAGAGAAGAATAAAAAATTCAATGTCTCAGGGAAGACTAAATAGCTTGTCAATCCTGAATATAAATTGTGACTACACGAAAAGATTATTTTTCAACAATCATTAAAGAATATGCAAATTCAACGGCGCGCAAAGCATTTTTAAAATAATTATTTTGTTAATTTTTTATTATTTTATAAAAAAACAAAATAAAAAATTAAAACAAATTAAAAAATAATAAAAAGGATATCTTTAGCGTGTAGGTTTTTCAAATTAAAAAAATATATATTCTATTTACCTATTCTTTAAAAACTCAATAAAACACAACAAAAGTTTGATTTTTTAAATTTATTGGTTGTTAATTTTAGGTATTATTTCACAGATCTAATTTTATACTTTTTCTTTCCTTGTTTTTAATTATTATTATTTCACCATTTAAGTTGGAGCTTTTCTTTAATTTTTGGATATTTAGTAATTATAATTGTTGTATAAAAAATATTAAACAATAAAATTAAAAAAAAAACAAAACAATAAAAAAAAAATTAAAAAGCAAAAAAGAACAAACGGAACCAAGGCCCACTAGGTCCACATCGTGGTTTTGGGTAGCGTAAAATGTAGGATCTGTTTTTTAATACAAAAAAATATTAGAAAATTATAAGAAGCTTACAAGTTCAAACTAAATTTAAGAATACTACGGAATTTGCTAGGAATTTTCTTACGCTCGCAAAACGGAGAAGTATGGGACCCCCGAAAGGTTTTTTGGCTCGGGCCCCATTGAAGCTCTCTCAGGGCCTGATGATATCTATAATATTTGCAGTGAAAAATCATTTTGACAAAAAATGGTTACACCATGTTCTCTCTTGTATACATTTAATATAACTAAATAGTAATCTCCAAAGCATATGGGATGCATCGGCGGAAGCCATCCAGTGCATGTCATCACTAGACCTAGATTTGTGATATGTATTTAGTAAAATGTGATTTACATTAATGATGTACATGTTACAAATGTATACATATTTACTTATTCAGAGTTGCATTTATATACTTATACATCTGTAATTTTATATCGTATAAGGCGCATCCTTACGATAATACGAGTATGCATATTTAAAGCGTTATACGTCAATTTTGGTCAGAATTAGATCATCCATTCGGCACACGCGCTAGATCTAACAAATTAATTAATCTCAACGATACATTTAACTGGGATGTAAAACAGTTTTAAACTGAAAAGAAATATTTTCATGCAAACGATTTTCCTACACTGAAAGATGGAAAAATAAAAACGTTAAACTTCCTTAAGAAATTTTGTTGCAGACGAAGCCTGCTTATTGATGCAACCAAGCATCTACCGTAAAATTTCCGCAAACTGAGAAACTTAATCTTAAATTTGGATTTGGATGGTAGTTTGTAATACAGTGAAAAATTTCACTAAGCTAAGTTCACATATGTACTTCACAAACGTAGGTTGATTTTACCATATATTTGCACTACTTTTGGCAGTTTTTATCATCAGTCCTTTTGCTTTTTTCGATAATTTTTTCTTTATAGCAATCTGGGATGTCTTGCCAATTAGTTAAAAAACCGCAAGTTGAAAGTTCGTCTATTACCGTAGCTGCGGTGACAATAGAAAACGCTAATTTTAGCTTATTTTGAGTCACTTTAGTATCCCCTTAAAATAGAAAGTAAGTTTTCGCCAATTTAATTTGAAGGCTGCTAAATTCTTTGTCATTATAATTTTTATTTGCACGTAATTCTGTTATATATTGTGAGGACTTCTATTATACCGTTGATTGAGAAGTTTAACTTAAACTTCTCAATCAACGATTATACTCACAATCTAATTTGTAAAACACAGGTTTTTAATGCCTCCTGCTTACACAATGGTTACTTTTCTTCTAAAAAGAAAAGATAAATATTTTTAATACTTTACCCTACAAACTTGACAACTTTAAAACAGAAAACGTGCTTGTGATGACATTTAACAATTCTATATCAAAAATTATATTAAATGACTAACATATCGCTTTCGATGTAATTACGTTAAATAAATGGAAGAGCAGTTTGCACCGCAAATGTTTTTACAATTAATGTTTAGTAATTCCGAGATGTAGAAGCAAATAAATTGCCACTTAGTATACTAAATTAAATAATAGATTAAAAAAACTCCGAGGTGAAACAATATTGCAATCAAATTAAATATAGTTTGTATTTATTGTTACATATCCGGCGTTATTATGATGTTGTGACATTTTGAAAATCTGTATTTAAATTGATTTTTAACTTGGTATTGTAAAAATAATTATTCGACGAAATTAATTTCAAGATATTTAATTAACTTTTTTGTTTATAGACGTAGGTACGGCAGTGGGGTAAAGACAACAACATGCATTCAAATTTCCAATCGATTTTAAAAGCAAAACAAAAATTATTGTCTCATAACTATTTACTAGAGTACAGATACAACACATTTTAATGATAATGAAAAATAACAATTGTTTGTTAAATGGAATGCGACAAAGGTGTTACACCAACATCTCATAACGGATTTGTTTTTGCAGATTAAAAAATTACCAATTGTAGTCGTTCTTCTAAACATTATTTAAATCTAATGAACGCTTTCCCTTTAAACCCACAATGGACAGAGACATAAAAATAATTGAGTCAAATAGCTTAGTAATATTCAAATTTAAGTAAATAAAATGTGGGCGACGATCAATTTTGTTATTAAGCTTTATCGTTTTAATGATGATGCTCCGTCGGTCCCATAGCGTGGTGGCAAAAACTGAACCAGGTCACCGCCGCAGGGCCAAAGAAAGTTCTACACTTTCATCGTCGAAAACACTTTCGCCAAATTCGGTAAATAATGAATACTTAAATATACATACAGTTTACGAATTAAAAATTGAGAGAGACAAACAGATATTACCGATGAATCTTATTCAAATTCACTTAGATCATTTGGAAAATTTATTACCTTTTTCGTAAGGAGAGAAGGTAAAAGTAAATTCGCTCTGTGGGAAGCCAAAAATGTTTGCATGAAATAACGCTTATTCAACAATTAATTCCAATGTATGACAGTAAATGTAATTCCGGAACCAACCAAAACTATTAATAAAAAAGGTTTTTATTTGCATCTGCGCAACTGTTTGAATATTAAATGCATCATAAATTACTCTAACGTGTAATGTATATTATTTCGAGGGTTTATATTGCTTCTAAATCTAGTCACGGCGGTTTAGAAATGAAGAAAATATTATTATTAAGATTCAGAAATAAAAAGTCACCTAAATATGCCGTACAAACTAATCCCACCAAATAATAAATAAAAACGTCTTAACAAAAAACAAAGAATTTGAATTCTGCTTATCTAAATCTAAATAAACTTCCTGCAGCACAAAATAATTGATTACGTTTATCATTAGAAGTGTAACTTTTAATTAATTAATACAAAAGTGGACTTTTTTATGCGAATTCTTAAAATGAAGTTCTCCGTGGGTATACCCATTACAATTGGAATAAAATTTTTCGTAGGTAAGGTGATTCTCATATCTTCCTTTCTAGGAGGATCTACATTACTACATTGAAGATAGAGCTGTGCAATAAATATACTCTATACCAGTGGTTCTCAAAGCGCGGGTCGCGTCCCACTGGTGTGTTAAGGGGATCACGGAAGCATTTCTGAAATAAATCAAAATGCCTTTTGAAGACATTGATTTCTGCCCTTCACAAAGTAAACAAAAATAAATCAAACTTAAAATATTAAATTTTTCAGTAAATGCAAGATCCTAAACGTAAATAACTGTAAACATAAAAACAAACTTGGAAAGTTAATGCCATGATGTGCCTGTTTTTCAGAAACTAGCTTTCTAAAAATATTTTTTTAATATTCACACTACCCCCCCCCGAACTGCTTTCACATTGCTTCAGGTGGGTCCGGGTGTCCCTTACATACTAGCCATTGATGCAACGTACATCCTAAACTTAACTACGCGAAATACGGTCGCCTCAGTCGGGGTTTGACCCCGCGGCCGATTGAGCCGCATTTCACTGTACCTCGACTTTTTCAAATCTGGGCGCTGTATTTGATATACACAAAAATATCATTTTCAAATTCGAGGCGATTTCTTAGTTTGTCTTGATAGAAGAATAGACGAGAAACTTAATTCGCACAAATATGATGTAGCAAATGACACTAAATACACAAAAACTGATCTACGCTCTGGGAACTAACTTGCATATCTGCAAAGACCTGCTCAGAATTTGTCATATTAGCACTTCTAACTAAGTGTTCCATGAGTTCTTGGATGCACTGGAATTAATCAAAACTTTTTCCAATCGAAGTCGACCGGAAATCAAGGTTCTTTATAAAATCGTTAATTTTGTATGTTCTCATATCCCGGTTTCTCATATTGCAGGTACATCAACAATTCCATTTTTACTTGGAAAACTTTTTCAAGATGTTACCCCTCGAAAGCCATCTTACTTATGTATGATAAAGAAGATTTGCGTATAAAGAACCCATTTCGTTATAAATTTTTCGATAAATACGAGTCTGCAATGCTTTTCCCTTGATGGAATTTGCCATTTTAATGACATTTTTCAAAACACAATCCGTTTCAGAATGTTAAGATTTTGACGCAAGAGCTTCTCCATGTAAAAAACACTGTAACCATGTAGCATTTGGCATTATCGCTTTAAGAAAGTTTGGGAACCACTGTTCTATACTAAGAACAGCCAAAAATTAGTTTACTTGTTCAATGCCGTTGTAATAAGCGAAACCTACACTAGTTCTTTTTAAAATCAAGACAAGTAGATTTCCCCGTTATTGGTTATACGAAAAAACATGTTTTATGAAAAGTAATTCAGTGTTAGAAAATTAGTATCTCGTAAAAGCAAGAAGGCTGATGATACACATCCTAAAGTTTATTTGTAAACAAATCCAGCAGTTCATAATTCGACTGCCAGGTGCCGGGCGGACTAGTTGTGAAAATGGCTGCCAGTGGTGCAAAGAAAGCATTTTGTCAGTGTTGAGTGTGCAACATCAATTTCGTACACGATTTCATAAAGAACCACCAGCAAAAAACTCGAAGATGGTTTACAATGAGAGCGAGCCGGGAGCTTGCAATTTCCGACAGCTGTGTGGCGTGTATTGCGTAAGAGTCTTTAAATGCACCCTAATGCAGTACTAGATAAATGTCCGTTTTTCGATGCTTTCTGCACACCACTGGCAGCCATTTTCACAACAGTCCTCCTGCCACCTGACGGTGGAAGTATGAACTATTGGGAATGTCCAGAAATAAACTTCAGGATGTGTTCCAATGTATTTCACCGAATATTAGATCGCTGGCCACGTTGTATTCCATATGGAACGTGAGATCTTAATGCTAAAAACCTTCTCTGAAATTTCTGTCATTCGAATTACACGTTAAACTGTAGGCACCGTGTCATTTTATCTTAGCGCCAAGGAGATGCACGTGGCAGAGAAGATGCCCGAACCCAGCAGTGGCATGTGAAAGGCTATTTATTAACACACCATCGTTAACTATAGCTCATATTAAGTGAGCAAATCAACTCGCCCCGAATTTAAAAACAAACTGTATAGTGGACAGTTTCTTTTATAACATCATAATTTTTCAATATATTGTCCAATGTCCATATGTGATACATGGCAGCTATTAGTATTTAAAAAATATAATAAACAATTTCAGTAATGAAAAATATATGATTTATTGCGATAATATTCTGCTTCTGTTTTGATAATTTATAGAGAACAGCGTCAAGTAATTATTGTCATACGAATAGTAAATATAATGAAATCTTTTTAAAGCGAAATCTAAAATGATTGTCGTATTTTGCTGCTTGAAGTGGTATTTCACGTACTGTATGTATATGTTAAAAATCAAAATTTATTATGTGTATGCAAAAATGACTTGGATTTATATACACACATTATGTAGTATATACATATTTACTTATGGCTACCTAAGTGAGACTCAGCCATTGAAAAGTCCCGTAAGGAGTGAGCACCGGCAACAAGTGAGGACCAATATACGGACCTCACAAGTTTCGGGCTTGTAATTTTGCCAAACGGAAGCTGATCATGTCCCGACTAACGGGAGTAAAAATCACGTGGACCTCATAATGGATGGAAAGTGGTCAGAGTATAAATTTTAGTTCAGCGCTTTGCCACTAGTAGCGTTTTCACTTGAGTATATAGCCATCTCAATATACAATGTTTTTCGAGCTACCGAATAAGTGAACCCCATAGGAGTGGCAACGCCGGGTTATAAGTCGTCTGTCCATTTTCAAGGTTTTAACTACCTCTTATCAGGTTAACTTGCTACTAATTAGAATCTGTGTTAAAATAAATTATTTCTTCGACGATGTTTTTTGTATAAAAAAAGAAATTTGTAAAGTAATGAAGAGAATTTTTCTTATGAATTGCGGCAAGTAGCTGTAAAAAATAAAACTGATACTTATTTTACGTTAATTTTGAAAAACCAAATTTGTTTCTGTTATTAACGAGGGTGATTACTTGGTAAAAACCAACTTTAAAATATTATTACATGATTTGGAATGCGTTTATGAATTGCAGTTTGTTACTTCGCTAATGATAATATAAATTATTTTGAAAACGCTGAGACACAAAAAAGAAAGTGTTTTCCTTGCTGTCTTATACTTGCTACTAAGCCATTCGTACACTTAACTTTTCTAATGCATCGTGGAGTCTATTTGACCCCAGTGTTCATTTTTTTACGATAAAATGCTGGTAATACATGCTACCTCAATTTCCTTCTAGCTAATCTCATTCCACATGTTTACCTACAGAATGGCTATGTCAAAGCGGTTTTACTGCTTTTTTTACACTAAATATCTTTCATTCAAAAATTGCTGGAGTATCTAACTGTGCATTTTATGTTACAAAATCATTTTTCGGTTGTATTTTTTTCCTACTGTAGCTGTATGTTTCGACTCTTAACTGCGAAGAATTGTACTTTCCCCAACTTCTGCTGATCTGCTGGGTCAGGGATTTTATACATTTTAGTCGAAATATTTTGATAAATGTACCAGATAAAGGGGATTTACCTAAGCTTCGAAATGTATAGCATACAAACGCATGTTTTTATGCAGAAAGTTATTCTATTTCTTTCTTTGTGATCAACGTGACTTCCTTTGAAATTTCTGCCAAACAAACAACGAGTTGTGCATTCAACGTAGAAATGTTTTAGCAAAATAGGGAAGATTGATTATTTCATATGTTCGAAAAATAAATCTGTGATAGCGTTCTGTGCCTTCCATGATGGTAAAAGTGTAAATAATGACGAACAAAAGAGCAAACCTAAAGAAATATTATTTTATAATATCACCAAAGATGCTGTTGACGTACTAGATAAATTATGTGTTACAGTACATAACGACGTTGGCTTATGGCAGTTTTTTTTAATGAAATAACGATTAGTTGTGAACAGTAAACAGTGCAGTAGTGTCCTATAATTTTAATCCAGTATCTTGTGGAAGATGATGCACAGAAATGCAGAGAACACTCTGTGTCATTTGTTTTAATATTTAGTAATTCTAAGTTATAAATATTAATTTCCTATTTTTTTCTGTGTGGATAAGGTAATTTCTAATTATTTAATAAACTAATATTATGCGATATAGTTATAGACAGGGCGCTTTTCTAGAAAAAAGGGTGGCTATACGGTGGCCTTTAAAATAAGTTTTGGCGATTTGATTGGCTCCCTGTATACGAGGGGGTATTGATAAGTACTTAGCCTACCATATAAATCGCCACAATATTTCAAAACAAAATTTTATTTATTCAACATAATCTTCTTTAATACTTATACATTTAGCAGAACGTTCATAAAGTAATTCTAAGCCATTTAAAAAAATCATTGTTTTGGTCTGCAAACCACTTCTCAACGGCACATATTGCTTCGTTATTTGTCGAAAATCTTTTACTTTTCAAATATTTTTTGAGTTTTGGGAACAAATAATAATCTGACCGTGCTAAATCCGGAGAATAGGGCGCGGTGGTCAACCAATTCAAAACCAATTTCATCAATTTGCAATCAACGATTTGTGAGCAGGAGCGTTGTCTTGCAAAAAGAGCACACCCCTGGCAAGTTTTCCGCGGCGTTATTCCACAGTTCTCTTACATAATTTAGTTAGCAACTCAGTATAATATGCTCCCGTGATAGTTCTACCCCGTTCCAAATAATCTATCAGAATTATCCCATCTTTGTCCCAGAAAACTGAAGCAAGAATCTTACCAGCCGATTTTTGAACACGGAATTTTCTGAGTCGTGGAGAACCAACATGCTTCCAGTGTTTGGATTGCCCTTTAGTCTCTGGGCCAAAAAGTTTGAGAAATCTTCTGCAAAACGGCGGCAGATTTCCTTTGACGTTGTCAATGGAACGCACTTCTAATCAACGTTCAAGCATCTTGGAATCCATTTGGCCGAAAGCTTTCTCATACCCAAGTCGTGATGAATGATGTGACACACACGTTCATATAAAATGTGCAATCCTTCTGCAATATTCTTAATCCCAATACGTCGATTTTGGTCTTCCAGGGCGGTGCTCATCTATCAAATCTGATCTTCCTCTTTTACATTCCGCAACCCACTTTTAATAGTGGCGTATGAAGGACATTGATTAGGAACACCTAAGGTTTCTCTCATATCAGCAAAAATTTCTTTGCCCGATAACCCTTTCAAAAATAAATACTTAATAACTGACCGAAACTCGATTTCCTCAAATTCCTTCTTTTCCTCTGACATGCTGTTTTAAAAAATTCACAGTTTGATCACCGTTCAGCTTATGAATGTCAAACTTTGAGAACTAATTTATAAAACATCATAGTTGTAACCATAGCAACCATATTCACTTTTCTTTACTAGAAACTTTCCAGGTTGACTATACAGGGTGTCCTTTAAATACCTTAAAAGCTTCAGGTAGCACTCTTCTGTAAGAAATACAGTCCTCAAAAACTAACACGAACCGCGTCTGGTAAAAAGAGGTAATTAATAAACTGAATGACAGTGATGTTGATTTAAAAATTAGACTGTTCATTATTACTCTTATCTGATATTTTTTAAATTGTTTGAATCATTCTGCCAATGCAAACCATTCTGCTGGATTTTAAATAATAAAACCAAAATCATTATGCACAACCCTTTTTGTATTTTATTAATTTACAAATTGTTCAAAATTTCTGCCTCCAACTTCGTGGCATTTCATTGCCCTTGTAATAATGGATAATTGGACACGCCGCAGCATGTCTTCCTTTATGGTTGTCGCCGCCTCACCTATACGCTGTACCAAATCTTCGTAATTTTCAACAGGCGTCAAATATACCAAGTTTTTCAAATGACCCCACAAAAAGAAATCAAGTGGCGTCAAATCCTTCGTGGAGGCCAGGCTACCCTACTTCCGCGACCTATCCATTTTCGTGGATAATTTTCGTGAAACCATTGCCTAACTCTAGCAGCGTAGTGACTTGGAGCTCCGTCTTGTTGCATCCACATATCCCGACGAACTTGCAAAGGAACATCTTCTAATAAAGGTGGAAGGTCGTTATTTAAGAAATTTAAGTAGTTCTCAGCATTTAATCGGTTAGGTAGTACAAAAGGCCCAAGGAGTATATTATCTACGATTCCTGCCCAAACATTCAGTGAAAACCGAACTTGATAATTTCCGTGGTGCAGAGCATGAGGATTTTCATGTGCCCAGATATGTTGGTTGTGAGAGTTAAAGACGCCTTTTCTCGTAAATGTCGTTTCGTCTGTCCACAGAATGTTGTTTACAAATCTTGCATTTCCTCTATGTTTTTCTAATAACCAATCGCAAAAGCTAACACGTTTCTCGTAATCTTCCTCTAATAAATGCTGCACTCTTACTTTAAGGAACGGATAAAGTAGATCTTCCTTCAAGATGTTATAAACGGTGGTCTTGGAGGCACCAACAACTCTAGAAAGAGCACGCACGCTAGTACCCGGATCATCTGTTACAAGTTCCAGTACCTCCTCTTCTAAATTTCCGTTTCTAACATATCTTGGTCGGCCTCTAACAGCATTGGGAGCAGGACGGATATTTCCTGTTTCTCTAAGCCTTTGATTTGTAGCCCGAATTACCACATGGCTGGGATGTCTCCTATTCGGAAAACGCTCGGCGTAAATCCTAGCAGCTTGATTGCAGTTTCCGTGGCACTCCCCAAGAAACCAAATCATGTCAACGTACTCGTTTGTGTCGTACTCCATAGGAAATAAATGCAAATAACCCAATAACAAAACAGGAACCAAAGCAACAAAATGAATGAAAGCAACAAAGTGAATGAATACAGAAAAACGCAAATAAACTCACAACGAACCAGGAACTGAAGGAAAATGACAATGCAAACGTCCCGATAAGTAAATCAAAGATTTTGACAAATGTCGAAAAACAAATTTTCTACTTTTCATCACAATACCATGGCCTTGCACTGTTGTCAAATGTAGTATTTATAAAATTTATCATTTTTAACAGTACTTCCAGAAGAGCAACTAGAGCGTCAACTCAATATTAATCTTTACATAATCAAGTGGCAGTCAGTCACTTATCGGCAGATACGTGCAACATTAAAGTTCTCGTTATTGTTTCCATGAAATTCTGTTTTAAAGATATGAACTTTAACACTCTCGTACAAGAAAACTAAGCTCCAAATACCTACTTTTTTTTGAAGATTTGTATTAAGCATTCACAAAGGAAAAATTCTACCTGAAGCTTTTAAGGCATTTAAAGGACACCCTGATTATCAATACCTCTTCGTATGTAATAGCAGCTTAATATTTATACAATAAGTACATTAATTTTAACGAATTCGTCAAATTTATAACTCTTGTCAATATTACAATTTGCTTTCAACTTAGACCGCGTCGTCATTTGGGAACTACACCCAGCGTTATCAAGTAAGGACCGACCTGCAGCTTGTCTGCCTTTACAGGCATTTGCTCTAGAAGTTTGAGCAATATTTGTTCGTAGGCCCTGAATGCCTAACAGGGACGTGTGCTTAGATTATTTAAGCCTTGGGGCGGACAAGGATTTGATCTTAATGTATGATAATAGAACATTGTGTTCTATTTACTCTGAAGATGCAAGCTGCAATGTCTTGCGAAACGTTAGTTTGTATGGGTTTACGAACAGCTAACAGGCATAAGCCGATTAAGTATTATTGTCCTGGCAAACAAAATACATTAAGATCAAATCCTTGTCCGCCCCAAGGTTTAAATAATCTAATCACACGGCCCTGTTTAGGCAGGCAAGGCCTACGAACAAATATTGCTCAAACCTCTAGAGCAAATGCTTGTAAAGACAGACAAGCTACCTTACCCGATAATGCTGGGTGTAGTTCCCAAATAACGCCGCGGTCCAAACCGAAAGTAAATTGTAATATTGACAATTCGAGAAACCGCGAAAGCCTCAAAGAATAAAGGTATAACTCTTAGCAGCAAGATCTCATTAAATTTTTTCTAAACATTCATTTGATATTTATCGCAATGGTTTATGAAATATACACAATTTCATCTACATACTATAAAATAGTGCTTTATTATTTGAATTTCTTCCAGTAATGTTTGAACAGTGGTTTTCTTTAATTTAAATCTTTGGAAAAATAGAAATCAACCGAAAAAATAAAATGATTACAACGATAAGTCTGAGGTCTGGATTTAAATGACTAACCATTTCTAGTTTCTTCAATTTGTAAAATTTATCTATTTATTAGTTACCACAGAGAAAAATTATATTTTTTTATAAACACTTCATTTACATTTACATTCGTTCGAAATATTTCGTACACACTCGTAGCTGCCTTATCCTGACGAAATAGTACTGTCAGATGATTCTGCTACCCGATAAGGTTAATCCTATGGAATAAGTAAACTAACCTCTGATGTAGACTACCGGACAATTGAAAGACAGAAAAGACTGTAACAAGGGGGATAAATGTTTCTGTTAGCTTGTCTAGAACTTTATGAGAGCATTGAAAGACTGGCCCTAAGCAGTATTATCTGGCAACACCGCTTGGTCCTCGCTGAATCAGTTGTATGTAAAATTGGTCCTCTGATGATGCGTATACTGAACCGTAAATATACACCGTCTCGCTTTACATTTACTACCGTGAAGCCTCACTTTGTTGTGATATACATATTGAAATTTTTATGGTTAAAAACGATTTTCTGGTTGTATATTTAAATGTTTAGTACTGTGCTGTATAAATGCTTTATAATTATCGTGGAACGAATTCATTATCGTGCAGTCCTCAGAAAGGTAGGTGTATGTAAGGTCCTCAGTTGTTGCGCCAGTCAAAAATATATATATACAGGGTGTTAATGAATTGCAGGGAAACTTCTAGGGCTTAAAGTATACATGCAAACAAACATTTTTTGTTAATAAATGTATGGTCGCCATTCAAAAGAGACCAGGAAGGTACCCTGGTGGAATTCCGATCTCCAAAAACTGCGCAAGCAAACACGCAGGCTCTTGAATATGGCGATGCGTACACGCGCAATAGATGACTGGGACCTCTATAGACAATCCCAGCGTGACTACAAGGAATCCATCCGCAGATCCAAACGAGAGGCTTGGAAGGCTTTCTGCTTCGGCATTGAAGGCCTACCAGAGGCAGCTCGACTGCATAAAGTACTCTCTAAAACTCCCAGAGCAAGGTTAGAGTACTTGAGGCTCCCTTCTGGTGACCTTACGGCCACTGACGAGGAGACTCTTATGCACTTATTGGAAGTTCACTTCCCCGGCTCTACGGCTGAAGACGAGGAGGCCCCACCGGTAAGGGCTCCCCACATTGGCGGCAACCCAATGGATTGGGAGATTGCCTCGAAAGTGGTAAGTCACGAAAAGATCAGATGGGCCGTTGCTACATTTGATCCATACAAAACTCCTGGGAATGATGGCATTTTTCCGGCTCTTCTCCAAGAGGGGCTGGACCTGCTTATCAAACCTCTATATCATATATTTAGAACCTGCCTTTCCTCCGGGTACATACCAGCACCCTGGAGATCAGTAAAGGTAGTGTTCATTCCAAAAGCTGGTCTATCTGTCCACGACACGGCCAAATCTTTCAGACCTATCAGTCTAACCTCTTTCCTACTCAAAACGGTCGAGAGGATGGTAGATAGGTACATAAGGGATGGCGCACTGATTGCATCGCCATTACACCCTCACCAGTATGCGTACCAGACGGGCAAATCTGTGGAATCGGCCCTTCACCAAATCGTCCTTAGAGTCGAGAAGGCGCTTAACCACAGAGAAATGGCCGCTGGTACCTTCTTAGACATCGAAGGCTCCTTTGATAATACGGCCTTCGACTCAATATGCACTGACGCTACGAACCACGGAATCGAGCTATCTATCGTTCGATGGATAAGAGCAATG
>JABXWE010025813.1:0-28762 GCA_014611495.1 Limonius californicus
GGTCTTATGGACTTTTCTACTTATTTAGAGCTCCTCTATCAGCCCCTAAAGTTTGAAAGGTAAACTTTGGACCACCCTGTATATGGGCAGTTAGCATTCGGTACACTCAGTAAAAGTAGAGCGCGTACATCTTCCCTGTTTTAATTTTAGATTGAAACTCCACTGTACACACTTTTCACTAGAGTGTACAGCGATGTTGACTGCTACAAACACACGATGCAAATGAGCTCCAGGTCTCCCCCACCAATTTCGTGGTAGTGCGCAATGTTCACTCACAAGCAAGGATAAATCAGTCAGGTTGTATATAGTTCACACGGCAAATTTCATTGTCCCTATTTAATACCTAAATCTTAATTTAAAATATATCAACCTTTTTACCTTGCTTGGATTATTACTCCAGGGAAGAAACTATTGGTGTGTTTAAAAAACCTTAAATTAAGCGTCAATCAATTAATAATTAAACATTATTTGATTGAATAATTCATTTAATTATAGAAAAGAACAACAAATGAATGTTTATTTGTAACACTACACAATAACAAAAACCATGTAGGCTTTTTAGTAAACACATTATCGATTCTACTTTACTATTAGGTAAAGTTAAACAAACGTAAAACCACATTAAATATGTATAGCGCGTGCCTCAATTTATAGTATAGTACTGAAATTCTTTAGAACGTAGTCTCGGGAATTTTAACTGTGTGAAAAATTCCGTCTCATTGGTCACACATTCCCAGAAAACCCAGGAAGACCTTGTTCTCTTTGTCATCCCATTACAAGAATGAACACTTTCTAGTTAGCATAGATACAACTTTAATTTTTAAAGCACTAAAAATTATGAAATAGTAATGTAGATAACCTTTTGGTAGTAGTTTTTTTTAACGACCTCTTCACTAGAATTTGTAGAAGTTGAGCTACATATATTACCTCTGCAAAATTTTTAGCAGTTCTACCCACATCTAGTTCAAATGCCCTATTTAGCTTTTTTCTTCCCACGATGGCCATTGTACCAATTTTTTGTTCTTATATGTGCAGCTATTTGAAACACGTTCTGTTTTCTTTTTTTTTGTTGTACTATTTTTATATCATTATCTTTTACATTTCTATTGTGACTTATCAAGAGGTGTCCATTCTTATCTTTCAGGGTGATCTCTAGGATGGCGTTTTTGCTATTTTCATTGTGTTAATAACCTTTCTGCTTAACTTCTATATCTGTCTGCATTTTATGCACACTTAAAAGTTTCCTTTTACAATGAAACTACGTTTTCCCAGTTGACTACAACCTTGCCTTATTATTTGGTTTACCTCCACAGTTTGGTTTACTTCTTCTAATGTAAAAGTTTCCCAAGATATCCTTTTCCTTTTTATTTAATTTCAACTTTTCTTGTATTTTTGCTTGATATATAGTTTTGCTCATATTTATTTTTAGACCGTTTATATTAGATGCCACATTTAATTCTTGTATCGTCCCTTGGAGTTTCTCGAAGCTATTAGATATCAGCATATTATCGTCTACAAATCTCATATTATTTAATTGCTTCTAATTCATGTTTATGTTTACTTCTTAATGGACCCAATTAAAAACAACTTTCAATTCTGCCAGGAATATTTTTGAACACATTTTGGCACCTAATCGGATCAGCCTTTCTATTTTTTATTTATCTCGTATGTTTTTGCATTGATACTTTAATTGTAGCTTTTTCATTTATATTTATAACAACTTGCAATATCCTCGAGTCCATTATGATGTTCTTTAAAGCCTTCATAATGCCAAGCTGTTCTTTATAACCAAAGGCATCTTCGTAATCTATAATATCTAGTGGTTTCTTCTATGCTGATTCAAAGAGTTTAGCTAATGGTCTACAATGCCAAAGTTCTTTGGAAATCCTGCTTGTTGTTCTCCGTCTTTCTGACACACGCTCATATAAAGTAATTTCTTGTTTGATGATATTGTTTGTAATGAATCCCAGTCATTTGACACTTTCTTCTTCATTTCCTATAAAATACAATGTATATGTCCTCAATTTAGCTCTACGTGGTCTTCTCTCTTTCTTGTAATGTCATTCAAACGACGTACTCCATAGGCTATGGGGTCTTATATCCTTCTCTTCTTCATATATCATCCCTACTCGAAAGCATAAACGGCAAAATTCTCCAACTCTAAAGAATCAAAGGCCTATGTCTCTATTACTGAGAAATTTAACTGCTCGCCCAACCCATATGGTTGCGACATTCCAAGGTCAACGACTATTTTTAAAATTTCTAAATCTACTTTAACTTTCATATCTGTCTTAAGTTCTGTTCTTTTTTTGCAGGCCTGTTCTATCAGCTCATATGGAACCAATTCACGCAAGAAGAGCTTTTCCATGCTTCGACGAGCCTAGTTTTAAAGCAAGATTTACCATAAATCTAGTGAAACCAGCTTCAACAAAATACGTAGCTCTGTCCAACATGAACCAAGTGGTACATTAGTTATTAAATTTTATGTAAACCTTAGTGATAATTATGTTTATGTTTTTAGCTTGAAAAAGAAGGTTTAGTCGAGGATCAAGCTGTAGAAGTCGTCAGCTTCGCTCCTTCTATGCCCATGTCTTCCTACTTAGTATCATTCACGATAAACGATTTTAGCTTCAAGGAAACAATGGTCGATATAAGCGGAATAAGGATACCCCTCCGAATTTACGGGTCCGAAACGAATAAAAATAGTTTCAATTTTGCTTTGGAAACGGGAAAGGCCTTAATGAAATATTTCATTATTTATTTTGGTATCGACTATCCTTTACCAAAACTCGGTGAGTAGAAATTACACAACCTTGGTATTTTATGAATGTTTTCACTGGTATTTTCAGACCTAATCGCCATGCCTAATTTTCCGGCAAGTGGTATGGAAAATTGGGGCCTTGTCATTTTTAGAGAGGAAAGCTTGTTGTTTGATCCACAGATCAATTCACAACTGCAGCAGAAGGAGATTGCTGTTACGATTGCTCATGAATTGGCTCATATGTGGTTTGGAAATTTAGGTAAGCAGCTGTTCCATAATTTGAAAATATTTTTACATTATAATGGAGATTCCAAATTACATGTATCCGTAAAACAAAATTTATAGAAATTGCATCCAATTAATGGCAGAATCTCCAAGTTGGTTACAACACACACAACAAAATCATCGCGGTTTAGAAATACCTAAGAAATGCTTCGTCTACTGGGAACGAGTCGTATTACTTACCTAAGCCGTGGTATTTCGGCTAGTTTTGCAACGCACTGAGGGAAAAACACTTGCATATGGGATACATAACTTCAAAAACACTTTGTCTACTGTAATCAAGTAATATGAGTTACTTCAGGCAGTGGCCTTCAAACTACTTCTTACGACTCACTGATGCAAGGATACTCGTATAAGACTAGTAATTTCTAATTCTCCTTCTCTACTCTGGTCGTGTAATACGGATTACTTACCTAAACAAAAGGCCTTTTTATTTTATGGCCTACAGATCGAAGGCTACTTGTTTGAAATATCTAACCTAAAAAACGATTTGTCTACTGGGATTGAGTCGTATTACTTACCTGAGCCAATTTTCAAAAATGGCATTCAGACTATATGATGTACTGAGGGAAAAATAGTTGTAAGGGACACATAACTTCCAAATCTCATTGCCAACTGTGATTAAGTAATATCAGTAGTCTTGAAACGACTTTTTACGGCCCACTGGTGGAAGAACAGTTGTATAAGTTATGTTACCTCAAAAATGCCTTATCTGCTGTGATGGTTGATTCCTAAGACGGTGATCTTCAAACTAAATTTCACAAACCAATCCTGGAAAGATCGACAAAAATAATATTCAGTATAGCTTATATTTAAAAAATAGTTGTTTACGAACTTTATTACGCAAAATTCCTCCTCAATATTTCGCATCTTACTCAAAAAGAGACCACCCGTGCAAAAGTCTTGCCTCAACAGTGTTTGATATTCCAAGTCCTACAAATTTATTGTTGCATTATAGGCTTTCATGGACTGCCTCATGCGTCACTAACATCTAAGTCCCTTTTTTGGGGTAATGTGAATTAGTACTAGATGGAATTAGTAAAATGCACTCAATTCATACATTTGCCACTGGTCCATTTCTTGCAGAAAATATAAAACTGAAGTTCTTTATATACAACAAAATATTTCACTTTACTTCATATTTATCACAACATTTAAAATGTAGTAATATGATCAATGGCATCAGTATTCAGTCTTAACAACCAAAATGCCAAATATAAGGACGCTGATAGTTTAACCACACCACAGAAATTTCACAACATGCAAACGAAACTAAACACGTAAAGAGAGAATATCCAAATTTCTCGCACAATAAGCAGACAACTGTAAACAACATTTTAATTAAATGTTCCACTGCACAGCCTTGAAACGAAACGAAGGTTACGTTTACCACAATATTTTCTTAACAAGTCACAATGATAACCATTAATTTTAAAAACATCTTGTGGGCTGTAATGAACTGATTTATTCTAACTGCAAACGCCAAGGAGTTTACAAATAACGTACTAAGAGTTACCCAAACCTTATCATCTGTGCATGTGATAAAAGCACACTTTACTTCACTATAAAAACCGTTATAAATCGCCATGGATAACAACACCGTAAAACTAGAAACAGGAATGATTAAAAATATAAAAATACTATTTGTTAGCTACGGTCGCAACAGAGTTGATTAGCCCAATTTTCCCAATAAATAACTCTTGTATTAATTACAATGGATCATAAAAGTGTGTATTTCATAAACACCAATTTAGTTCTTTTTCTAATTTTAGTAACTCCGGATTGGTGGGACGAGATTTGGTTGAGCGAGGGTTTCGCGACCTTCATGTCGTACAAAGCGATCGAATTTTTGGAACCAGATTGGAAAATGGTAAAAAAATATAAATTTCACAAAAGTGTTCTAAAAAATAAAATTTCAGGAAGATCAAGTCTTGATTGACAACATGCATCCAATTTTGAGAACCGACTGCCTGAAAGGCTCCACACCAATCGTTTCCAAGGCCACAAATCTCAGTGAAATCGAGGCTATGTTTAATCCATTCAGTTATCAGAAGGTGGGTTGCCATTATCATTACGCATGCAACGATAAGAAATTTGAAAAGATTTCTATAATCATTTAATAAAATTACACAGAAATCGGTGGTTACACCTCTGCGTCTGTAGAAATTTTGATTGTTAATTAGCAAAAGTAGAAGTAATTGCAAACGAATTCTATTATTCCAACTTGTTTGAATTTCCGTGCAAATAACCAAGCAGTTAATATTATTATACAATGTACGCAAACGCGTGTATCAATTAATTATGATTGTCAAGCTCCATTGTTTAAAAGCAGACCATACTAATCCTGTTTTTAAAATGGATATTTCTGGATTAGCGACAGTGCTAGTAAAATCATTGTATTTAATTGGATATAAAATACGTGTATACAAAATACGTATTTAAATATCAAAACATATTAATTGGCACAACCTCCTCTTAACGTGCTTAGAGTTTGAACAACCAGTCCTTTGAAATATCTTCTAAGAAGGATTGCCTTTCAACAATTTAATTAGTTAGCAGTGTAAAACAGAATAATAATAATAATTATGTAGCACTTCCCATTCGCTCAACATGCTTTTAGTTGATAGTAATATCGTTACATTAATTATAGAAAATAATATTTGTAAAATTAGTTGCTGCCCTGTTTTCTACACATACAACATTAGATGTTTGAAAAATAATATAATAGTATGTCTTGATACCTTCATGACGCTTTAGAAAAGTACTGGTACAGCTGCTACTGTTTCTAGGGCAGCATTACAAAGAAAATAATGTGGCCAGAACTACGTTTCAGCCGCCTATTATTACCCCAGACTGTTACCCCTAGGCACTTTATTAAAACAGAGTCGATCTATGTAAAAACCCAAATACCATTCGGAAAAAGAAGCACATCCATAAATTTAAAGCTAACAGTTCGCCTCTTCGGGCGCCTGACCGGTATTTGAAAGAAATCATTAAAAGTCTACTTGAAGATAAACAAAAATGGCAGCAAAGAATACACAAACGCATCTGCACTCCACTAAATCGTTGAATTTTTATAACTTTTAATAAGCTATTACTCCCAACGAACAATATGATTACTACAAATTCAAATATTTTTTTATTCCAGAGCCCTTTACATCTGTTCGTGTAAGTTAGATTAGGTTTCATTGTCGGGGAATCTTGTCTCACAGTCCTCTGCATACTTGCTTCTCGTGAGCCTTATTAATTTTTTCAAGTTATACTTTCTTTATTTGCTCCATCCCCGTTTTCCCTTTTTCAACTTCTTACCGTTCGTAAGAAAAAAGGAACCACTAGAAGCAGTCTTAATAATTATATTTATCGTTTAATTAGACTTCATGATTGCCGAAGCCAGATTGGGAAATTTTGTGTAGCAGGTTGCAGCATTACATTTTCATTTCGCTGTAAAAGTGTGCACTAGAACCAATAATATTTTAAATAATTTGCTTAGATGGCCAAAATTCTACCAAATTCTACTATCACACCACTTCTTGAAAATTTAACATTTATAACTTGGTGGGCATTTCTGTTTATTCTTTCAATTACGATCTCAAGTATTTCTATTTGTTCAATATTCCACATTTACAGTGTGCACATTTCCTAGTGCGGAGATTGCCATAGTTTTTTAATATTCTTTTTAATTTTCGTCTTTATTTTTTCTGTAGTTTAAACATCCAAAATATGTATAGGTACATATCTTTCTTTTAACTCTACCAAGTCATCTGCGAAGACCAGCTCTATAATTTATGTTTTTCTGTCTTCCTTTTTCTTTCCGCTATTTTATTCGGCCTCCTACTCTTTTATGAAACAGTCCACCGTATAAAGGAACAGACTAACTTAGCAGACGATGATAAAATAGACCTGTATTTATCATAAAGCATGTCAATCCTTTTTGTTTTCTTCTTACAAATTTGGTATTATTATTATACCTTAATGATATAGTTACAATATCTATTCGCATTAGCTAAGGCAATTTCATGCATATTCCTTTTTAATTATGTCCAATACCTTCACAAGGTCATTAACATAAATAAAGCTATTGTTTTGTAACAATATGGTCTGTTGTTCTCATAATATTTTCTCTAAAGTCGCTTTATGTAGCTTGTGTTTTATTTTCCAGCTTTTCACTATTGCTTTTTAAATCCTTACGAATGTCTTGCCCAGAATATTCAATTCTCCTGTAATTGCTATTATGGCATTATTGTGCCAGTTTTACAGTTCAAAAATCTTTCGATGTCCATTTCTCTCATGAATTTGATCAATTCAGTGTTGTGTTATAAACTGCCGCTACTTTGCGTCGTTATAAATGATCTCTGAACATTTCGGTTTAACATTCGCAGTTCTCTCATTTCCTTAACTGAAAGTATCATTACCATCTATTTAATGTATCTTTTTTCATATAATATATTTTGCTTCAATGTTTTTACAATGAGAAAAACCCAATTTTAATGTCAATTTCCCTATTTACTTTTCCATACCTGAAGCCACCGCAACCATCAAGAAGTAATGAATAAATGACCCACGTCATTGTTACGTACCCCTATTGTGAACTTATCAGTCAACTTATTCCTGTTAATTTGACCACTTTTCCATTTTAATTATAATAAACTAGGGATCTGTTTTG
This sequence comes from Limonius californicus, assembly GCA_014611495.1. Classification (NCBI taxonomy): domain Eukaryota; kingdom Metazoa; phylum Arthropoda; class Insecta; order Coleoptera; family Elateridae; genus Limonius; species Limonius californicus. Next base: position 7,707 of record JABXWE010025813.1, read on the forward strand.
TTCTTCCTCTTAATGTTTACTCAACTATTTATATATCATGTTATTGTAGTTTCTCACCATCACCCGTTTTAAAGTATCCTCAGCCCCAAGATGGTATAATACGTATACTTTTGCTATCCGTAGTAAATCTCACCCATTCGTTTTAATACATCTTGTACTATATTTTTATGGGGATTTTCGGCACTCAAAATGTGTAATACTGGTTGCCGTCTTATACCTCTCTTGGTTTTGTTTAAGGGATTACTTCCATAAACAGTCTCTCTCTACTTGTACAGTTCTCTGTTTATAACTCTCCTTTTATTTATTCTGCTTTTCGTTTTCTTGCCTTACACTGGCTCTCTTTCCCCCTCGCTCTGTATTGTTCTCCCGTTAAATATTAACTATGCTCAATTTAGATTTTTACTACTACATGCAATATTGCTGGTTTCCTGTCTGTACTTATTTTACACACGATTTAGTTTGCCCAAAAATCAATTGCTTACGGTGATTTTACGTGCTCTGGAATTTGAAAAAGATTAAATATTACAAGAGATATAAATTAAAAACAGTACTTCAGCTGTAGTTACTTAAATAGTCTGCATCTTCTTTAGAAAATGTTTGTGAGCACAAATTTACCTAAACCTTGCTCTAGTGGTGTTCTAATCACCCTTAAATTTAAGTCACACATTTCAAAAATATTCCTTGTACAACATCTTCAAAGTGAATTTTGATATGACTGTAATGCATAAACTTTGGTTATTAAAAATATCTACAATATTTACACTTTTCCAGGGAGCCGCTGTTTTGCGAATGCTAGAAGTAGCAATCACAGAACAAAAATTCAGATCTGGTACATCAAAATATCTCCAAAAATATAATTTTCGAAATTCTGTGACGCAAAACCTCTGGAAGGAACTAAAGACAGAATCGAAGGTGAAAGCAGATATAGTGGAGTTCATGAATACCTGGACACTCCAAATGGGATACCCAATCGTTAACGTGAAGCTAGACAAAAAGAAAAAAGTGTATATCATTACCCAGAAACATTTTTTGGTCAACAAAGATGAAAGCGAAGGTGTTGAACCTTCTGAATATGGGTATGGTCTCCCTAGAGAATTAAGTTAAATATGTACTAACAGTAGGTTTATGTTTAGATACAAATGGGACATTCCAATCACTTACAAGACAAACCTAAAGGACACCACGAAGGTAGTTTGGTTCTACAGAAATGACTCTAAAAGTAATTTCAGTACTGATAAGTAAGTAAACAGTTATTAATACAGTTACGATATTGCAGTTGAAATTCCAAAAGGAAAAGAACATTGGATAAAAATCAATGTCGACCAGACAGGATATTACAGGGTCAACTATTCTTATGAACTTTGGATGAAACTAACACCACACATTCAGGTACCTATCAAATTTAATTCCAGGGTGTTCCCATCTAAAATCCCAACGGAAGTACCTTTCCATTTTTATTCATTTAATTTGGCGCCCCGTATATGTTAACGTCTAACGGGGCTATCTCACAATCTCTGAAAATGAATACGAAGCCATTAAAATTGCTTGTAATATACCAAGTTGGTTACTTTCAAATTATCCTTGATTTCTTTGCAGGAACTACCAGTTTCAGATAGAACGCATCTTATAGAAGAGTCTTTCAGTTTAGCAGAAGCAGGTGCTTTAGATTACAACATCCCGCTGACACTCAGTCAATATCTTACCAAAGAATACGATTATGCCCCTTGGGCAGCAGCTTCCTACGCCTTTCAACAAATTGATAAACGATTGTATGGTACAAAACTCTACAAGCACTTTAGGGTAAACATTTTAAACTATATGAAGTTCTTGTTCTACCTTTATAATCATTATTGTTATTTAATGAAATTTTATTTCTTTTATAGGACTATGTAAACGGTCTTATCACACCAGCTTATGAAAAGTTTGGATGGAAGATTGATAGAAGCAAGGCAGACGATTATTTGGATAGGTAAACGCTACTATTACATTATATTTTGGCTATTTTTGTTCTAAATGTAGTAAATGGTCAAATGCATTTCAATTAGAGAGTGCTGAGAATTACTTATAGTAAATCATACAATGTTAACCTTACAAAGAAGCTCTTGAATTAGCAAACTAAACCCTGTTCCTTTCTTTTTCTTTATTTTTATCGCCAGTTTCTTGATGCCCTAGCGGCGCAACTTTAATCCATTTTTTCATTTTCTTCTGTTTCTAACCATCATTGTAAATTTTATTGATACTTTCTGTATTTTTCTAGGAATTTGTTAGTTAGTTAGTCTTTCACTACTGTCGTTACCTCTCTCGTTTCTGTTGCATATTTAAGAATTCTGTAATTTCATCCTACAAAGGTATGCGTGCCATTCAACTGCCACAGCTTCAGTGATTTAGCCTTGCTGGTGGGAGCTGCGTGGCGCGAGAAAAAGTGGTCACTAGGAGGAACAGAGAGGCAGTTAGCATCCGGTACACTCAGAAAAAGAAACACCCGAACGTCTTTCCTGCTTTAATTTTAGATAGAAACTCCATTATACGCACTTTTCACTAGAGTGTACAGCGATGTTGACTGCTACAAACACAAAATGCAAATGAGCTCCAGGCCTCCCCCACCAATTTCGTGGTAGTGGTGGTAGTGCGCAATGTTCACTCACAAGCAAGGTTAAATCAGTGATGCTGGACAGTGGTCTAAACAACCAGCAAAACAACCATTGGTACATCTGGTTTTGGGGACAAATTGACAAATCTGTTGTGGTGATTTTTTCCTAATAAAATACCTACACACGGAATGTTGGTATAAGTTCCAATAATCCGAGAAATCTAAAACACTAAAAAAGTGAAAATTATTAGAATCTCCCTTTAACTGGAAGTAATAGATAAAAACCAGGGGATAAAAAATAATTGATATAACATTGTCAGTTTTCACAAGTTTCACAAGTTTTAACTAACACACTATACCGAAATAATAAAACCAACGGACGTTTTGTACATTTTTTTAAATATCTTTTATTTCATTAGTGCCTTCTTCTCCAAGTGCCTAACAAAGACTTGATTATTTCTAACCTACTACCTTATGGTATATGATATTACTCTAAACCACGAAAGTTCGGTGCATTTCATCTATAAAAATGTTCTAATGCATCTTAGATGCTTGAAGTGAATTCCTAATTCGCTAACCCTAAACAAATACCCTAAAAACTTAGGCAACACTAACAGCACCTCACTAACATTAGTAGTTGTCCTAAAACCTTGCAAGGGAGCATTGTTATTTTGGAAAAATGTATTGACTGTATTAAAACCAAGTAAATTTTCTTCACAGCACGAGTCAGACGCACATCATTTTGGCATCATGATTGAAAGATGACCATTATAGATGGCTTAAATTTTATAAAGAAAAGATAAAACAGTGTAACAGCAATGTGAATTTCATAGATTAAATTGTGTTTCCTGAAACAGCTTTTGTTTAAATGCCACAATCACAGCTTCTGGTCAGAAGAAAATCGATATTGTATACTTAAAGCACATACCCAACACCTTTAAAAGATAAATGTTTTCATGAAGATAATTAAGGATGAAATTTTGAAGCTTTATTTTCGCTGGCTTAATTTAGTTATATATTATTTCCTAATAAAGGAATACTGGATATACTATTTTCCAGCATCTATTTAATTTCATCCTATTCTAAAATCTGTTTACTTTCACCCATTATTGTGCTCGATTTTCCTCTATCTTGCAGTTTTCGTTTCGTGGTTTTTGCACGTTTTGCTCAATCTATCTCAATCTCCATTAACTGTTTCCAAGGTATATGTATGTATTTAAAACAGTATATTCGCATATTGCTGTTTTTCTGTATACAGTTGTGCCATTCTTTTCCCAAAGTTGAAGCCGGGTTTTCTTTATATGAACCGATTTACTGAAAATTTTAATAAAATGTGTAGTAGTGAAGAGAAAAATGGGGACACTTACAGCACTCCCAAAACATACAAGTTTAAATGTTTGTTGTTATTAACAAAGGTTACGCTTTCGTACAGTAAAGTTTATGTTTAAATGAAATCAACAAACACAAAGAGTTGGTAAATGGTAATTTTTTAGTTCGCAGCACTTCCGATTGACAATTTTTTGAACTTCTGTTACCTTATAAATATAATGAAATTCTTAATAATATTAAATTTCCAGTCCTGTTACCTTATAAATATAATGAAATTCTTAATAATATTAAATTTCCAGTCTAGCACGTGTGACTGTGTTAAACCTGGCCTGCTACATAGGAAACAGAAACTGTCTACACGAAGCACGTAAACGATTCAGAAATTGGATAAACAATAAAAAGGAGCCAAATCAAGAAATCAAAGAAACAGTGTTTTTCTATGGTATGGAGTATTCATAAATGATAGTATGGCTGTATATTCGATTAAAAAAATTCATTGCCCCTAATTTTTTATTGGGGACGCGTTTATTTATCAGTTAAACATTTGCTTTTACAATATTGTTGAATTAAAAATAAAATCAGGAAAATTTAGGATAAGTGAAGTTGCAAACCGTAATGTTAATTAAAATTTAATCACTTGCGTTCTTACAGTCATTTGCCAACAGATGGTATTACTAATAATTCTCTAGGCCTATTCGTTGCTTAAAATTGAGATAAGCTCTGCTACTGCAACTGTTAGCATCATAAAATTTTAAATACCGACAAGCTGAAACATTTTATAAACTTATTACAAAATTATCAACGGAGTTATCAACTCATCGATATTATCATAAAATGAATTTAAAACTTAGGTGTAAAACTAAACTGTTAACTTATAGGCTCTTTTCTATGCAATATTCTATGTTTTTAGGAGTAAAAATAAGTGGGCGAAAAGAATTCAATATAGTATGGAAGACATATTTGACCGAAACAAATCCTCATCAGAAACTCATGCTGTTGAAAGCGTTGACAGCTACCGAAAATCCCGCGCTATTAAACAAGTAGGTATTGCTTTCAGGTCTCCTAACAATGCGTAAAATATTATCACAAACAACATAACAAAATAAATCTTACTGATTCCAAACATTACCTTCTTCTAGAATTATAAAATACATGGAACAGAAAGAACCAGTGGACTCCAGCGAACTGTTTCTGGCGTTAAAATTTATGACGGACAATCCTAAAGCAATTCCTCTGCTTTGGAAGTCAATAAAGTGAGTATTATATTAGTATGAAAATTGTTTTAATTTTAGCGAGTTCATTATAGGAAGGTTAAAAGTTAGATACTGATTTAAAAATATTCAGATGATCCTGAAGTAGGTACTCCATGCTAATTTTAAATATCTAATAAACATGTTTAAAGTATGTATATGAAAACTACAGCCATTCACAAATATTCTAACAAAAGATAACAGCAATAAGTAAAATATCCAAACATTTTATAATATCTATTCCATATTTAATATTCAAAATGTTTGTAATATATTTTCAATATAAGCAAATTATAAACAATTAAGATATTTTTAATTAATCATAACTATCTATTTTATAACAATGTGTGGAGTTTCAAAAAAATAATTCATTACTTTATTTAATACAAACTCACACCTATTGTCTGATAATTTCAAATATCCAAGATATCACTATATAGTTGACGATTTCTAAAATATTTAAAAATATCTAAGAGATCTGTGATATTTTTAGATATCTGTACAAGTTTATGACAATCATGAGATTTAAAAAAGTATCTAAGTTATCTTCCTGATAAAAATATTTCAAAACCAATTTGTAATTGGGAAATTTATATCAACTTTGACGAATATCTCTAGCACTAAAAATTAAAACGCAATGTTTATATAGATAACTCAATGAAAAAAACCACAGTCGATTCCCACAAAATAGATTATAATGTTAAAATTTAACGTTTTCGGAACAACAGTGTTTCATCGTCAGACTAACATAATATCCTTAATACACATGGGCAGAAAAAGCAAAAACAACTTACCAAATAAGTTAAAATTCAAAAGAAAAGGGCAAAAATCTGAATGATTGTACGAAAATTTTTTTTAATAATCTATAGTAATTTAATGCCGTAACACCATTAAATTATTTTAAAAAATTTTCCTACAGTCATTCAGATTGATGGCATTTTTCTTTTGAATTTTGACTTATTTAGTAAGTTGAGTTTTACTTTTTCTGCCCATGTGTATTATTAAGGATATTATTTTAGTCTGAAGATGGAACACTGTTGTTCCGAAAACGTTAACTTTTAACAATATAATCTATTTTGTGGGATTCGACTGTTTCATTGTATTGTATTGTTTGTATTCATTGAGTTATCTACCTTATCCCATTATGAGGACATTGGACATCAACGAGTTTGTTTATATAGATGCTACGTTCGTTACGTAAAGTATTTGCTAAAGCTTCTGCTCAACTTGATTACAAAAAAATTAATTGGCACAAATTTAACAATTATAATTTACACTTTTTTGGTTTTTCAAACTCCTTCAACATAATCATTATTGGGTCACTGGTCCATTACAATGTTAACCACTCGTTCCATACTCTCAACTTTTTTTAAACATCTACGGCTCCTATTTATTAATTTATTTTTATTTCAGGGAAAATTACAATAAATACCAACGACGATTCCAGAATATCTACATTTATTATGCTCGAATACTGCGACTATGCGTGGCGTCATTCTCATCGGAAAAGCAACTGGCTGAAGTTAGTTATCTCTAATGTCAGTTTAAGAATTCGCTATATACAGATTTAAATTTAGGTGCAGAATGTTTTCCATCACCATCCGCATGATGAAGACAGCGACTCGGAGAAGAAGCAGGGTCTGGAAATTCTGAAAAATAATATTAACTGGAATAAGAAAAGTAAGAGGGCTGTCGAGGACTGGTTCGAAGCTACTGATGGAAGAATATGTAAGGAATACAAAAAGTTTTAATCATTAATATAAAATACGTAGTTTTCCAGTATTAAATTATTCTAGTTAAGAAACATAAACAAATAATATACATATACAAACTGTATCAAAGAAATTTAAGTGACCACCAGTTTTAAAATTCTGCAAACTGAAAAAATATTTTTTCACCATCTTCATAATTCTAGAAGTAAATTTTTTTCGAGCATAACTAAGGACTTGGAAGACTTCCACGTGTTGATGTCTCCCCGCACATTATGCATATAATAATCCAGTTTAAGAAACTTCTACTTTCTCGTACAAGAGCGGTTGAATGAGATTTAGGAGACAATCAAGCCTTAAAACAAGTGTCTTTGTACAGGCGTCAGTGTTGATATTTAATTTACCTCCGTGTAACAACTTTCTACAACGCCTGATCTTCAAGTGATAGTAATTTGGGAGTTAGTTGTCAATGATTGAAGTTGGTGAGGAAACTTTTAAATACTTGAAACTAACACCTAAAACTCCATTACCAGTCCGAGGTAATTTTGTGAATCATTACCTAATAACATCTGCTGATTTTCAAACGCTCTTTGTTTTGTCCCACCGTTTACAGCCGGATGATAATTGCAGTCTCCAAAGAACTCCAGTGCCAGTGCGCCACCAGCGCGTAATCTGCTTTAAAAACGTTTCGAACATCCCAGTTTTTGTCAAAATGCGCCGGCCACAAATACAAATACATATATTTCTTTTAAACAACGTGCAATCATTTGTTGACGGAACAAAAATTTATAATTCTACGTTCCCACTATGATAATAAATAAGTGGCTAATGAGGCAGAAGCCCATACTGAAGGAACTGAAGGAACTGAAGGAACATGTATCAAATCCTATATAACAAAAACCGAAAAGTGCATGTGAGATGAGAACGAATAAACTAATTTCCACATTATCCCTGTCGAACGATATCGTAAGTCGCCAATGTAAAAACTGGATCGTCTTAAATGCCTTTTTTTTCATTCATTCATACTACCGTCCCCCCCCCCTCCGGAACCGTTTCGCATTACTTCAGGGGGGTGCGAGCGTCCCTTACATACTAAACATTTATGCAACATGCACCCTAAACTTAACTAAGCAAAATGCGGTCGACCCAGTCGGGATTCGAACACCCCAGCGGATCGACTGCATTTTGCTGTGGCCTCAAGTGGCAACGCGTTTCCGCACTACTCCATCGAGGCCCTTGTCTTAAATGTCTAGAATTTGCTTTTCCAATGGACGACTGACTCTTGCTCTGTGTTAGCAGTAGCAAAGTTATTGCTGTTTCTCCGCAGTAAATGCCAGAAATCACTAGACGACGACCTGTATTGTATAAGCCACTAGCTCTACATGAGCTGAAATATTCAATATGTTGGAAGAATGTTTCATATATTTTGCTTTTATACAACTTCAACTTGCGTTTGGTAACATAAATTCAACAGCGACCTCTCAGTAAGAACTGTTTCAAATAATCCGTGATGACATGAGAGCGTCCATAAATTTTCTTCACACTGAGGTTAGATTTCTTAAAGCAGAATACTAGAATAATGATTGGAATTAAACGTTTTCTGTATTGATCATACCATGAGAGAATTAAAAAATATTCTGATTGATAATTTATCAGTAACAAAATGGCTGTTGGGACTGTCATGTTCTTGCTCTCCAAGAGAAGAACGTAACTGCATTATTTGCCAGTTCCAAAGTTCGGGTATTCAAAAAGATGTTTCTGCTTTGGCAGAAAGCTATCAAGACCCACAACCTTGATGGCTTCCGACATTCAGAAACTGCTGGAAAGAAGAAGCATATGACAGATCAGATGGATTGTTATTTTATAGAGAATACGATTTAAGAATGCAGAAAGGATACGGCGTGAAAAAGTTTGAGAACCACTGTATTAATTTAAAAAATGCAGTTAACTGAATATTTGATTTATATTCAGAAAAAATCTATTGGCGCCATAATCGAAAGAATAAATCTACGTTACATAATGTAACTGTAGTGTCACATGAGTTTTTTGATAGTTCGGAAATAAATTAAATTGTAGCAGCTAAGGTAGATCCTCCAGTCGGTCATTTTTTTGCTGTGTAAAACAAACACTGATGGTAAATTTTTATTGTATCAGTCTATTCTGGATTCATAAAATTATGTAATTTGACAGTCTCATGGTTTTCAGATTTACGGTCCAATAAAGATTTGGTTATCGACGATGAGAAACCTACGGAAACACAAACATCAGCACATAAGTGTGGAGTCGCCGCTGAACATGCGGCCGACGAAACCAATTGCATTACCAACATCTACCATGACGAGATACCAAATGATAGTAGAAATAAAACATCAACGGATACACAGAAGCTCAGCACTAAATCTAAAGACACAGTAAAAAGAACTGCTACTAGTACTACACCTGAACGAAAAACCACAGCTAGAAGTATCCGAACTACTACATTCAAGAACGACATCACCCCTACCAGCACTATAAAGCAAAAAATTTTGACTACTTGCATGCCTGTAAGAACTACAACAAAAAAACCCAGCACTACATCTAAAAGTGCTACTAATACTACAACTTCGATAAATTCAACAAGTACCTCTAAGATTACTACTTCAAGAAGAACAAAACCCAGCAGTACATCTCAGACTTCTACGTTAACGACGAAGAAACCTAGCAGTGCAACTAAGACAACTACTAATACTGTAACTGCGACAGAACCCAAAAAAACATCAAAAACTCCTACAACAACAACAAAGAAACGCAGAACTACATCTAAGAATGCCTCTACTAGCAAAACAAAACCAACAATTACTACAACTACAAAAACACCGTCAACTACCTCTAAGAGTAGCAGTACTACCATAACAGAGCAAATTACAACGACAGAGCAAACTACAACAACAGAACAAACTACAACGACAGACACAACAACAGTACAACCAACTACTTGTTGTGTCGTCACAACCACTACTACGCCGCTATCAAAAACAACAACTACTGCAACCACGACTACTCCAGTAACGCTTAGTTCAACTACGCCAACTTCAAAGAAGCCTGTTTCAACAACACCTACTTCAGCAACACTTACTACAACGATACCTACTTCAACAACTACTTCAACAACACCTACTTCATCTACACCTAGTTCAACAACGCATACTTCAACAAAACCTACTACTACAACACCTACTTCAACAACTACTTCAACAACTACTACTTCAACAACACCTACTTCAACAACACCTACTACAACAACACCTACTACAACAACACCTACTTCAACAACTACTACTTCAACAACACCTACTTCAACAACACCTACTACAACAACACCTACTTCAACAACACCTACTTCAACAACACCTACTACAACAACACCTACTTCAACAACACCTAGTTCTACAACGCCTACATCGAAAAAACCCACTGTGACAACGTCTTATACAAAAGGGCCGACTTCGATAACAACCTCTTCAACATTATCTACTTCAACGACTTCTAATTATATAAGTGACAGCACTACTACAGAAGCAATATCAAGCGCTACAACTACTCCAGAATCAACTTCTACAGAAACCACAACTGAATTGACTACTTGCTGGACCGTAACACCAGATAAAACAACTGAAACACCAACTTCCAAAAGTACTACAATAATCGCACCTACTTCGACAACAAGTATCTCCACACCTACTACAACAACGCCTATTTCAACAACAACTACTTCGACAACAACTACTTCAACAACACCTACTTCAACAACATCTACTTCATCTACACCTACTTCAACAACATCTACTTCAACGAAACCTACTTCAACAACGTCTACAATGAAAACGCCTACACAGACAACGTCTTATACAAGAAGGCCTACTTCAATAATACCTACTTCAACAATGTCTACATCAACAACTTCTAGTTCTACAAGTGAAAGCACTACTACTGAAACAATATCAAGCACTACAACAACACCAGAATCAACATCTACAGAAACCACAACTGAATTGACTACTTGCTGGACCGTAACACCAGATAAAACAACTGAAACACCAACTTCCAAAAGTACTACAATAATCGCACCTACTTCGACAACAAGTATCTCCACCCCTACTACAACAACGCCTATTTCAACAACAACTACTTCGACAACAACTACTTCAACAACACCTACTTCAACAACATCTACTTCATCTACACCTACTTCAACAACACCTACGTCAACAATAACTAGTTCAACAACAACTACTTCAACAACACCTACTTCAACAACACCTACTTCAACAAAACCTACTTCACCTACACCTGCTTCGACAATTTCTAGTTACACAAGTGACAGCACTACTACTGAAACGACATCAAGCGCTACAACTACACCAGAATCAACATCTACAGAAACCACAACTGAATTGACTACTTGCTGGACTATAACACCAGATAAAACAACTGAAACACCAGCTTCCAAAAGTACTACAATAATCGCTCCTACTTCGACAACAGGTACCTCAAAACCTACTACAACAAGGTCTACTTCAACATCTTCTAGTTCTACAAGTGATAGCACTACTACTGAAACAACATCAAACCCTACAACAACACCAGAACCATCATCTACAGAAACCACAACTAAATTGACTACTAGTTGGACTGTAACACCAGATAAAACAACTCAAGCACCAACTTCCAAAAGTACTACAATAATCTCACCTACTTCGACAACAGTTATCTCAACACCTATTACTACAACACCAACTTCAACAACTACTACTTCAACAACTACTACTTCTACAACACCTACTTCGACAACAGGTACCTCAAAACCTACTACAACAAGGTCTACTTCAACATCTTCTAGTTCTACAAGTGATAGCTCTACTACTGAAACAACATCAAACGCTACAACAACACCAGAATCAACATCTACAAAAATCACAACTGAATTGACTACTTGTTGGACTATAACACCAGATAAAACAACGGAAATACCAACTTCCAAAAGTACTACAATAATCGCACCTACTTCGACAATAGCTATCTCAACACCTACTACAACAACACCGACTTCAACAACAACTACTTCAACAACACCTATTTCAACAAAACCTAGTTCATCTACACTTACTTCAACAACACCTACGTCAACAATAATTAGTTCAACAACAACTACTTCCACAACACTTACTACAACAACACCTACTTCAACAAAACCTACTTCACCTACATCTACTTCCACAATTTCTAGTTACACAAGTGACAGCACTACTACTGAAACGACATCAAGCGCTACAACTACACCAGAATCAACATCTACAGAAACCACAACTGAATTGACTACTTGCTGGACTATAACACCAGATAAAACAACTGAAACATCACCTTCCAAAAGTACTACAATAATCGCGGCTACTTCGACAACAGGTACCTCAAAACCTACTACAACAATGTCTACTTCAGCATCTTCTAGTTCTACAAGTGATAGCACTACTACTGAAACAACATCAAACGCTACAACAACACCAGAACCAACATCCACAGAAACCACAACTGAATTGACCACTAGTTGGACTATAACACCAGATAAAACAACTCAAGCACCAACTTCCAAAAGTACTACAATAATCTCACCAACTTCGACAACAGTTATCTCAACACCTACTACAACAACACCCACTTCAACAACTACTACTTCAACAACTACTACTTCTACAACACCTACTTCAAAAACACCTACTTCATCAAAACCTACTTCATCTACACCTACTTCAACAATTTCTAGTTATACAAGTGACAGCACTACTACTAAAACAACATCAGGCGCTACAACTACACCAGAATCAACATCTACAGAAACCACAACTGAATTAACTACTGTTTGGACCGTAACACCAGATAAAACAACTGAAACGCCAACTTCCAAAAGTACTACAATAATTGCAACGACTTCGACAACAGGTATTTCAACACCTACTACAACAACACGTACTTCAATAACACGTACTTCAGCAACACCTTCTTTAACAACACCGACTTCAACAGTACCTACTTCAACAAAGCTTACATCGAAAATGCCTACTGTGTCAACGCCTAATACAAGACCGACTTCGACAACAAGTACTTCTACAACGTCTAATTCTACAACCACACCAGAAAGTAGCACTATAACTAGCACACCTAGTTCCACTTTAGGAAGTACCACTACATCGACCACCACAACTTCACCAAGTTCTAAGAGTACGTCAGATGATACTAGTACTGTCACAGTTACCACAGATGTACCAACTTCTGAAAGTACCGTAATAAGCACCTCAACTACACCAAGTTCCACAATCACTTCAGACAGTACCAATACCATAACAATCACTGTCACACCAAGTACAAAAGAAAGTAGTTTAGGAAGCACCTCGACAAGCCTGAGGTCAACAACTACTTCACAAATTAGTACAACCACCACAGCTACACCAATTTCGGCAATCACACCAGACAGTACCACTATAACTGGCACACCCACTTCCACAACTTCTTCAGGAAGTACTACCGCAACCACAAGTACTAAAAAAACTACCAAATATATAATTACTTGCCGACCAGTAGGTACGAAAACATCGGCAGCATCTTTGTTACCAACGAAAAGCACAACTAAAGCACACAGGAGGTCAACTAATCCCGTGACCAGCACAACAATAACTGATAAACCTTCTACGACATCTGTCTCCACAACTGAGAGTACTATTACGACAACTGATAAACCAATTGCTACATCTACTGCTACTACAAGTAATAAAATAACATCGACCTCAACAAGTGACAGATCTACTACAACCACGGATGAACCACGATCTACACATCAACCTCAACAAATTCAAGCTCTACTACGAAAACGAATGAACCAAGTTTTACGACATCTACCCCAACAAGTGTCACCTCTACTACGACAACAGTTGAATCAAGTTCTACTACATCTACCCGAACAAGTGGCAGTTCTACAGCGACAACCGAAGAACCAAGTTCTGTCACATCAACCCCTACAACTTACAGTATTACCCCAACTGAAAAAACAACTGCAGATAGCAGTACTTCCACGGAAAGAAAAACACCAATAACAAATGGAACAACTGCTTTGACAGTGCTTACCACCTGTGGACCTGTTACTAAAAAATCTACCGAAAAACCACGTACTACCCCGTCAAATATTTTAGAAAAACTTATAAGGTAAGCAGTAAATAATCGTTATTACTTTCATACTGTTGTAACAAAAATTGGGCTTTTAAATTTTAAATGAATACAATAAATCGACTAACGGCAAGGTACTTATTAAAAATTTATTTCGAAAGATGAAAAAGTGATTCATAACTTAAATATATGTCTATTATATTTCGTAATAAGGGTTGTATGTACTACTTATATAATCTATTATGATGTTTAAAGCAATTGCGCCATAATGTAAGCAACTGGTATATGTTTAGGATATGCTTTGTACCATGCCGAGGAACCTTTTGTAACAGCTGTAAAAGACGTTGGATATGCGGAGGAGGATTAAGCCAGTGGAACAACCAACCATGCAAGCAAGTGTTTCCTTTCACAATGATTCGCAAACGGCGTTGGTAATGATAGCGACATAGGTTACATTGGTAAGTTTCTTCGGTTCGTACAGGAAGACCAAGAAACTGCTGGAGAGCTGTGTGTGGTGTGTTCACCCTGTACATGAAACCTCTTTAAATTAAACTATTAGTAAATAGTTGTACAATTTTTATTGCGGCATTAAGAATTTTATTGAGTTCGGGAAAAGGCCTCTTGTGTAATAGTGTTTGGCTTTTTAGTTTTAGCAATTCCAAGAATAATACAATAGGCACTCCCGGTAAAGCCTTATCAGTCAATGTCTCAGTTTTCATAGAATTTTTCTGAATTTTTAGATATTTGAGTAACCGTTCTAAATATTTCCAAAATTGATTTTGTACGATTAGTGTGTTAAGTATTTAAATGTCGAGTTATTTTAACCGGTTTCATGGCATCATTAGTCGCATGACAAACGACCCGGAGAGGCCAGGGTATTGTTCACTTCCAGGTGCCAGGATGAACCACAACTTTAAGTACCTACTCTTTGTCTTCAAATAAAAAGTTTTCTTTTCGTTTTTAACATTTTCTCTCTTTTTCATATTCATCATCAAACTGCTTCTTTTCCATTACGTTTAAAATCAAACTTGCACTTTGGTTGCTTTTTCGTCGTAATTTTTTACCTTTTTTGAAAAACTTTTGAAATAGACTGTTGCGCCATTTTAACTAGAGTTAACCTATTATAAACAAATATACTGCTCAAAAAAAGTTTTGCATATTAACAAAAATGCAGAAAGGCTACAGAAGTTTGACTATGCGAGCTTTACATTGAACTGGTTAAGCTTCCAAAACCCTGTATCTCAAAAATTTACGTTTATTCAAGAAGAAATGCCTGGCATTGAGGTAATTTTGAAAGAAATTGCTTTAAGCATAATATCTAACTGTTACTGAGGCAACAAAAGTTCTCTCACAAATGCTGTCATTAATGTCATGTAGTTGCAAGAATGCCTAGGCACACTATTACGACATTTAATCGGTCGCGCGTAGTCGCTTTGGTTCAGCAAGGCTTTAACCAAAGAGATATTGCTAACTGGGTTGGGGTGAATCAAAGTGACGTGTCGCGGGTATGGAGGAGGTACAGAGTAACCCATTCCGTAATGGACCGTCCCCGAGAAGGTCGTCCTCGCAAAACAACGGCTGCTCAAGACCGTTTTGTTCTGCTGAGTACCAGAAGGGATCCCACACTCGATGCTACTGAGCTTCAACGTGAACTACTGCTGGCTTCTGGAGTGCATGTTTCCACGCAAACAATAAGAAATCGGTTGCATGATGAGTCTCTGTTTGCGAGAAGGCCTCTACGCCGCAACCCCTTACAGAATCATCACAAAATGGCACGTCGTGTGTGGGCCCAAGCACATCGTGAATGGAGACTTGAAGACTGGCGATCTGTGATGTTCACAGATGAAACCAGGGTTGCCTTTCATCCCGATAGTCGACGCAAAAGGATATGGAGAGAACGTGGAGTACGTGCCAGGCTTCAGCATGTTCAAGAAGTTCATAAGTTCGGGGGAGGTTCAGTGATGTTCTGGGCAGGGATAATGCTAGGACGACGTACCCCTTTGGTACCTATTGAGGGCACTCTTACGGGACCGCGTTACATAGACGAGATACTACAACCAATTGTGCATCCATTTCGCGAAGAAGTTGGAGAGGAGTTCATTCTCATGGACGACAACGCTAGACCTCATCGAGCTGCAGTTGTGGAAAATTTCCTCCACGAGTCGAACATAGCCCGGATGCATTGGCCTGCGATATCTCCTGACATGAACTGCATCGAACATGCTTGGGATATGCTAAAGCGCGCAATTGGTAAGCGCAGGAATCCTCCCAGAACCCGTCAACAGGTCATTGAGGCAGCTGTCGAAGAATGGGATCGCCTTCCACAAGAGGTGCTGAACAACTTGATAGGAAGTATGCCGCGAAGAGTGCAGGCACTGTTAGATGTTCGTGAAGGATACACGTCCTACTGACACAGCTCAAACAGGTGAAATCAACGTAATAAACAAGACGTGTTCAAGTGTTCAGTTCATAACTTTACGTTTTCTTGTTGTAATTTAACAGATTTTGTTTCAGTAAACTATACCTATTTACGACTTTTGTTCAGAATATGTATACTTTTCAATTCTCCACAAAATATCTAAATGAAATTAGTCATTACTGAAAACGCTTATGATGCAAAACTTTTTTTGAGCAGTATATTATTATTAAAATGACGTAAAGTATTTCATCTGTAAAAAATAATATTTTAACTTGCGTAAGAAGTTAATATACCTTAATAGATCGCAACATTATTAATATATACATTAAAGATGGATAATTTTAACCATGAATGAACGAATCTTCTTTGTTTAAGAAACCAAAATACAATAAAAAATTATCAATATTATTTCGGTATATGTATATTATTCTTTGCTGATTGTTTCTTGCCTTACTTCGTTGAAACTTATACTAATTAATAATTCAAAATATTCACAATTTGAATAGACTTTATTTTATTTCGCGTTTTATACGTATTCCAACATATGGTATGTCATTTGGAAAATTTCCAATAGCGAGGAATTTATTAGCTCTATTTGCTCATCCATTATGAATTTATGATTAATGTATTTTAAGATGACATATCATATGTTGAAATACGTATAAGACCCTAATATAATTGAACTCGTTGAAATTGTGAATATGGGTATTGTCTTATTAATTAATAGATTATTCTGTTTGTATAAAAACAAATTTCAAAATTTTAGATTGCTTCCCGTTGGGGTATTTTACTGTATACAGTTACCTTAATATTCCCGGTAACGGCTTTGTAAAAACATTCAAAAAGCCGGTAATAATATTTACGAAATTGAACAACAGAAATACGTAAAAGAAAAGGCCTATTGAATTAATATGAAGTTTGGTTTTTAACCTACTCCATAAATGCACCGAATAATATTATTTATTTTTCTTTTCGCAGGTAATTATGTACCAATTTTTACTCCTCCACGCACTAAATACGAAGGACTTCAAGACCGAGGTCCTGCGCACGCAAACTGTCTAGTTTTATAAAGTAGACCAGCTGTGTCGTGCGTAGAAGTTACGGGACGGTGTGCTTGTGATAGTAGATGTTAAAACAAATTTACACGTTAATAAACTTATTGTGAAGTAAGTTCTAAGAGCTTGTGTAAATTTAGTTACTGATTACTGTGTACCTATGTATACTATAAGATATTGTCATTAAATTCAAGAAAAAGCTTTGGTTGTCTTAATTCCCTTCATGATGAGCATTATTTTGCGGCGAACATTCTTAGGTTGGTACTGCCGCCATTGAATGGCGCCGAATTCGAACGAATTCGCGAAATAAAGAAGTTTTTGTGAATGAATTGTGAAAACATAAACTTTAATTAATCATTTTAATTGTTTCTGTATCACTCGTTTGTTGCAAATCGAATTAATGATTTGTAAACCACCATTACTTTTCCTTTTTGTGTTTACATATTTTCTTATTGTTTTCAGTACAGTATAGAAGACTGTATAGCAATAAGGTTACAACTACTGGGTTTCGAAACGTATGGAAAATACCAAATCAAACGGCTGTAAGAAAATTTGAAACACAACGTATGTATAGCTAGTAGTGTGCTACATATTTTATTGTTCCCAAATGATACGCGAAAATAGTACTATTATTATTCTGCAAAAAACATTGAGTTGTCTTGAATACAAATTAGTGCCCGATTGCCACCACTTATTTGGGACTTCTTTACATGCAACTGCAAATAGGAAATAAATAAAAACTAAATATGGATATGAATATTGTGGCGCCATCTTACGTATACTGAGAACAACCGTAGCAAAGTTGAGATCCAGATCACGAACAGCTTGGAATTTAGCCGAAAGAAACACCAAATCTTTGTTTTTTTTTAAACATTACACAAATTAATTGAAAATGCATATAATAAGCAACCACTCTTCTCAAATAAACACATATAGATTATGTAACTGCAAATGCAGAAACGTCGCTAGTAATGCCTAAAAATTTCCCTACGGTGATTTGTAAATAGATTAAAGTTTCTGTAATGCATATTTTTATCTTCTATTCGAGGAGGGTAGTTGCCCTCTTTTCGTACTTTGCAGATACCCATGGCTAATTAATATATTTTTGAAAATTAAAATTTTAATTCTGTTAACAGCTTACAAATATTATTTATATTTTGCTTCCTACAATTTGTCTGAAAAGCTAACAGACAACGAACCACTTGCAATGTAATAAAAATTTAAACAATTGTTATAAACTAACTTTTTACACTTTTATTTCAAAAACTGATTTTTTCCATATTAATGCTAGCATTCTGCAAAAGAATACAGAATAGTAAAATAATTTTATTAGTTTTCATTGTCTTCAAAGTAATTTTAATTTAATTTTGGAAAGAAATATCCATAAGATGCAACAGTTGTTAGTAATATAAACCTGTTTTTGGTAATATAAATAAAAAATATGATATTTATTTGTAAAATTCAAAAACATAGTCCTCATAGGTTAATAAAAAAATATAGTAACACATGTAAAGAAATGCAATTTAAAATCATAAATCACACATTCCTTGCTGTATCCTATATATGACCATTTAAAGTATCATAAATTTTTATTATTAGGAGCAACCATGTATAAACACAGTAACAAAACTAATTAATATACATTCCATCTTGAATTAGGTAATTTGAACTATTCCATAAGGGAAACTTTCAGTAGAAATAACTGCAACGCTACAGAAACTTTATATTTTCACTCTTAACTAAGAGTATGACACTAACTATAAGTGCAAAGTAATTCTATAATTATTGTAGAAACTGGGAATTTGCGACCCTCTAAATAATGCAAACAAAAATAGAGTCTTACACCAATAGAGGGAATTTTATATTCAGTTTTACTCTTTGGCTACAGAGGGCTCTCGCTATGACACTTAATTTATTTGGCGATATAGCCTCAATTTGTTACATTTGTTACATAAATCTTATAATAACAAAGTATTTACTTCTATAAAATATCTTATGATTTCTAAGCACTGAATTTTATACAAAAAGAATATTTTTGTTTTTAAGGAATATTTTTTCAGAACTACTTACTGTTCCTGAGTTATAAAATTTAAGGTATGTACACTTCCGATTTGTAATAGTTGCATAAGTGATTCTGAATAAAGAAAATAGTACTTTATTGCCATTAAATATACATAAAATTATATTATATTTAATAAAACACTTAAAATAAAATGGATTATACAGGGTTTTTAACGCAATCTAGCCATCCTCGGTATCTTTCAAAACTATTTTTTGCTTGAAAATCGCTCCATACCATGTGTGGCACAGCCGGCCTGGGTGGTCTAGTGGTTAGTGCACTTGCCTTTATATCCAAAGAACGCGGGTTCGAACCTAGCCGAGGTCGGTGAGAGTTTTCTAGCGGGGAAAAATCCGAAAGTGGGCCTTCTGTCGGATAAGAAGTAAAACCGTAGGTCGCGTGCCACTATGATGTGTGACACGTTAAAAATCACTACTGGGTTAACACGTTCCCTGTCCTATGAGCCATGTATGGTTCATACCCTACGCTAATGCTAAGTTCTATGAACCATATTTGTTTCACACTTTAACCTACCTTAGACTGTAATTTAAAGATGGACTTGTAGTGATTGCTATAATAATTTATTTGAGACTCTGTAGTACAACATCTATATTACTTGCTAGCATAGATGGGATCCATATTTGGTATATATAGGACTTGAAATAAAACACTTATTCTGACTGAAAATTTATCTCGACAAAGAAATGAAAAGTATGCAAAATTATTAAGTAGTATTGGTATTGTTGATAAAAATACAACTAAAAATGGGTAATCTTGTGTACTAATAATAAAACTTAATAAAAAATACATAAAAATGTGGTTAATGAATTTTATTGAAACATTGGAGGCAATATAATCTATTCACGATTGATTTGCCATCCAACAGGCTGTGGAAATCTGGGGGAATGTGTGGTATCATTGAAATTTGTCAATTAATTAAGTTGGGTTATGCTAGTTTTTCCTGATGGAGGTTATGTTTTTTGAAATCAGGCAATGTTGCCAGTGGAGCTTGTTTGTTCATTTAAGGTCCGCCTATTGCTGCTCAAGATTGGTTTAGATATAATAATGATTTCATTATAAATAAAATAATAACTATAATTTAAATGTTGTCGTAACATATACCAAATGTGGCCTAAGTGCTTAGAGATGCTTGGAAAACCGCGTCCTAGATCTCGCTCTTTCAAAGCAAGCAAGCAAGCAACATATACCAAATACATATTGCTGTTCTTTTTACGCGAGAATTCTGAACTCAAATCGTATGTATACAGAGCATATTCCACGCCATTCTTTGTTGTCCTATGTTTAGGTCTTGCAGCAAATTGAGAAGAATTAACAACTATGCCGCTCATGTTTCAAATTGATATTATGGTAGTCCAGTGGTTGACTGTTTGCCTCTGGTGCTAAGATACCCAAGTTCGTATTCCACTGAGGTCAGTGTTTTTCTCGGGCGA
>JABXWE010025814.1:0-14545 GCA_014611495.1 Limonius californicus
AACATATGGTTTTGTCTAGAAGTAAACTACACGACCGGCGTATTAAACGCTGATTACAGTCTCAGTCGAAATTAGCAATTCATCGGTGGATCTGCGATCTGCAATTACTCGTGAAAGATGTTCGATACGGAAAGGTTCATAAGTGAAGTAGAGAAACACCCTGCTCTACTATTCACAGACATTCGATAATAACAGAAGAACTTTTCAGGGTATTGTCTATGTTCATTAAATTTTAAATGAAATTGTCCTGTAGATAGTCTGCTCCGAAGAATGGGATGTATCCACCAACAACGGATTCTGTTTCGTTTGTTTCTTAAATTTAAATACACACCCATTGCAGCAATGCAACCTACTTGTACAACATCCATTATGCCACTGACTGTATTAATGACGATATCAACGCTCTCGTGTAGTCGCTAGACGCCGTGGCAGCGTGAAACACGCAGCGATAAATCCGTCCGTGTAGTTTTACCCTTAAGAACGCTGAACGCAGCGATCAGCTTACAACCTAACCTCAAAACTTTCGTGTCTTGTATAGTCGATCTCATTATACTCAGCGCTAATGTCTTTCTCTACATAGCTACTTCCAGAGAAGTACAAGTAAACATTATTAGAAGATTCCTATTCCCAGTACCGGATTTAGTTTACTTTTAGAGTTCACCGGAGCGCCTAACAACAGGTTTAGTAATATTGTTTATGTTAATTACCTGTGTAATTCTCTGTAGGTAAGTAGGCCGGTAAAGGGTTCGCGCTCAGTAATACCAAAATGAATAATAGTAAAGATGATAATGAACTGGACTGAAATATATAGTAATTATAATACATCTCCCATATTGAATAAGCTCAAATATGATTAGAATTATTCTAAAAACTGAGAAATTAATAATTTGCGGCTACAAAACCTTTGGCTCTGCATCTTGTATAATGCCATATGTTTAAATAAAATGCAAGGATTTGCTATGGAAAATAAAACGGCTCTATTTCACATGCTTTAGATTTTAAACATAACATAATAAAGTCACTTAAAATTATTAGGTTAAGGGGATCCTCAAGCGACCTGGATATCAAAAATTGAAAATTACTTTTTATATCAACAAGCCAGTGTATTCGTTTCCTTGCTCACCATGGGGTTTAGGGCCGTCTACCTGAACGCTGGACAGGGAAGACAGTAATAAACCCACTGCTTGATCTGCCAGATTTGTTACTAGACGTGTCAAGGTAATACATGCAAGTAATTTAACATATACAGTAGTGACCGTCTGTAATGAAAATGAAAATAGATGGTCGAACAAACCGTTCCTTAAATTATAGACATTTTTCGCTTGTGATGAACGTGCGTATATTGAATTTCCGTATATAACAAACTACATCTTACATTTCAAACCATAAAATGTGTCGCTTATAATGAACTTTCTTTCCCGGCAATTGCAAAATAAGGATCCTCAGAAAGTTTCTTTGTTGCACTGATGAATTTGTTGACGATGAAGAACTTCTGTTCAGGGAGTGGCTCAAGAGAACTGATCTCTATCTCTAATTGCGGAAATAGATGTTAATTTTAAAGATTTTATGCGTGTCGATGACGATGTACGTACAGAAACGTTGTCAGATGATGATATTGTTGCTTCTGTGCGTGCAAAAATTACAGTTATACCAGTGCTAATGGAGATGAAGAAGACAATGAGCCTGAAGATAGTGCTACTAATATGTCATTATCGCAGATGCCGATTGTAGAAGTTGTTCAAAACGTAGCTGTTGTACGTAATTTTCTATAAATGCTTGATGCTTCAAATGCCATTTTGAACAGCCTGGCTGATACAGAAATATATTTGAATTACATTTACGTAGCTTTATCTTATAAATAGTGTATAGGAAGCGATCTACTTGTAGGTAAATGTAGTGTTCATTTTTGCTATATAGAATACATCTTTGGTTTGTAAGAATCTTTATTTTTAATTACTGCTATGTTGGGTATAATGAACTTCGGCTATAATGAACCGTTTTTGGTGACCAGTAGTGGTTCATTATAACCAAACACTACTGTAGTTTTTTTAAAGAAGTTGTACAGCTTGTACTGATTTAACCTTGCTTGTGAGTGAACATTGCGCACTACCACCACTACCACGAAATTGGTGGGGGAGGCCTGGAGCTCATTTGCAGGGCAATGCTAAGTGCCTATATACATTGTATTCCTCTCTGTTCCTCCTAGTTCCCACTCTTTCTCGCGCTGCGCAGCTCCCACCAGCAAGATTAAATCACTGAAGCTGTAATACGCAGTGAAACGGGATGATTTGAGATGGGGTTCAGAGCTCGTAAGGTGGTGGTGGGGACGAAGGCCGTAGGCCCCTCGCCGTCGGCACGGCCTACCATTTAATTTACAATGAATCGTTGGACGGTTGAACACCGCGGTTTCGCAGTTAAAGCTTATTATCAGAATAACGAGAGTTTCATTCAAACGCATCGCGTTTTCCGACGTCATTTCAATATACCGCGCAACCAGCCACACTGCAAGAATTTCAATGAATGCTTTGTTCCCGGGCCGCGTCATTTCTCGAAACGGGGATATCACTTGGCCCCCTCGCTCTCCCGATTTAACGGCTTGTGACTTTTTATGGGGGTCCCTAAAAACGAAAGTGTTTGAGGCCGATCCACCCAGAACTATTCAAACCCTCAAACAACGCATTCGGGACGAGATTGAAGCAATACCCGCCAATATGCTGCGTGAGGTCATGCAAAACTTCCAGGTCCGGCTCCAAGAATGCATAAATTTCAATGGAGGATATTTGGCGACCATACTGTTTAGTAAATAGCTTTTTTGTATTGTACGCCAAATGGCTATTCTTGTACTTTATATTTATACATGATAAATTAATAAAAAATTCATTCATTAAAAAATAATTAAATGTTGAAATCATCCCGTTTCACTGCCGGACCCTGTATATATATATATATATATATATATATATACGGCAAGTTTCTACAGCTCCTATTGGGGCCGTGTCTCGCATCCTAAATGTCAGAGATCTCAATCTCCTTATAGGTCCTCTTCTAATTGCTTTTTATACATTATATACACTCATTTTTAATTTTTTACATTTATGATTAAAAATCAATCCAAAATAAGAATTTATTTTACTTCATGATATTCCATTATTGTTGACGTATCTACTTCATTTTCTATGCTGTTTTCTACATTCTTCAAGCATTCAAACTACACAAAACGCGTTGTGGGTAAATTGTTACACTCACAACGCAGTATGAGCAAGCGTACAAAACCATAAAGCGAATTAAAAATGTCAAAACTCACATTTTGCGTCGTGGATATTTGAAAACAACCACATCGCGTTGTGGTTATATTAATGTAGCCAGTGGCCAAAATAATGTACTCAACACGTGTTATGGGTAAATTTTAGCATCCACTGCGCGTTGTGGGATAATATTTCGGGCAATGGCCGCATTCGGCTATGGCGAATACATATCCATATTTTGCTGCTGTAGTATGTCCCGGTAGATTTCTGTCAAATACGTGCGACCTTTAGAAATACTAACTACCGTAAATCTGCAGAATACTTATATTTATGTAAAAGCTGCCTCAAGTAATACTTCTTTATTTATATTATTTTTCAATTTCCTTTTTCTTTTGCGTTTATAGAATTACCACGGTCAGAGATTTTTTTATGTGAAAGCTTGTAAAACGGAATACGTTTGTGTTATGTTGGTCGGTTATCATCTATCTAAGTACTGTGATCAACGTAGAAGACTCTAAAACGGGTTTCTTGATTAATTTTAAAGTACTTAACTTCTGATTATTAGACGATTCTTGTTTTCTTTGTAATTACAAACTCTCTCGCTAATCGCGGCGAACTAACTAAAACACAGTTTTTATACAGTAATATACAAAGTCCAAGACTAATTTCAAAGAAAATGTCGTACATTTATAACAGATCGCATCGTAAAATAGCTAATTTATACCTGATTTCTTTAACGTAGGACGGCTTGAAGATTGCAGACTATTCCAAATAACGTATTACGCTAGAAAATTAGACCTTAAAGAACAGTTATCCTGTTAGAATACCAGATATTTAAAATATACGGGCTTTCTGTTACATAACGAGAGATTATCAATTTGCATAAGAGTTAAAAATACTGTTTATAATATAAACCCGCAAATTTTCGGACGCTTATGGTTTGTACCTGTAAAATATGGCCAGACGAGAAAAATAAAAGCAGGAAGACCCGCATCGGTAGCCTGTTATTACAGGGGCATTGGTTTCACCTTGGAACGAAATTCGTATAACTAATTCCACAAAAAATGTAGCAGAGACACTAATTTTTCTCCGATTCGAAATAATATAATTGTACGGTTTCCGAATTCTACTATTATAGTTGGTAACGATTTTAAAATCCCGTCTAGGTATTTCCACCTCGGGCTAGAACAGAAATTGATTTGCCTTCATCACGCATCTTTTATTATTTTTCAGTTAGATGATTGTACTCCTTTGTGACTCATGTTTTGGCTTCACGCGAAAAGTAAAGTGCAATTTCTAGGTTTCATTTGCAGGTAGATATTGCATCTGGTATCAGAAACTCGACAAACAATAGACATGGGGCAGACAGATCCAGCTAATTGTCTTACGAGATGCGTTCTAGAGGCCCAAGCGAGAGGCTCCCGGCAGCAACCTTGGGTTGCAATGACATAGCCTACTCTGTTATTACCTGTACTACAGCCATCTAAAATTATACCCCGCCGCACATTTTTGTCATAATTATTATTTGGATTGTATAGTCTAGAATAAAGAATTGAGTATAAAAAATAACAAGGTGTCGTTAAAGCTGATTCGCTCGCTGGTTTCTACATTCTTCCTTGCACTATAATAACGTTTTAGCGTCGATCTGCAGCACGATGATGGCTGCAGTAGTTCACTTTTTATGGCTCTTTCGCAACTGCCTAGTTTGGATAATCAGCATTCGGGAAATATAACGAGCAATTGGAATTGGTTCACAAATAGTAGGCAACAATCGTAGAGTCGTATGGTGTCTACATATGCAGTAATGTATGCTCTTTCGTGATCAATTTGCTGTTTGAACCACTTTCACACTTTGCTTGCGAAGAAAATGGATTAAATTTAATCCGCTCTCATAGTTTATCTGTTAGCACAAAAGGAATTGTAAACAAAAATTATCTATACTTTCATATTCTAAAACATACATTCTATCAAGGGATGTATACCATGGACTCTAAAAATGTAAAAACTCAATGTCACTTTGCTACTACCAATTACTAGATTTCTAGAGATTGTTCCAACATTAACGTACCACTTGTTTGAACGCTTTTTAGTTACTTTATTGCCATGCTTTGGTTATGTTTTCTTCAGTCAGTACATATTCAAAACCTTGTGCTCCCAGATGATGTTGTACTTGTAGGAAACTGCAAGAAATAGTAACTAAATGGAAGAATAAAATACGCATAGCAGGAATGATAATGAACACAAATAAAAGAAAAGTATTGAAAATAAGTAAACAACACGCTAAAAAGTGCCGATTCTGTCAAATGTAAACAAGAGAAGTTAAATGGTGATCATTTTAACTAACGATGGAAGAATATAGTTAGAAATAGGTCATCATACATTAAAAGCCACAAAAGTGTATCATTTAATTAATAATACACTAATTAATGAGAGAACAGCTCGGTAAAGAAACAGAAATAAGGTATGGAAGAAGAACTGCAGAAAAATGTAGAAACAGGAGATGATGGAAAAGTAGGACTACTAGTGAAGCCAGGACCAACAAAGCTGCTAGGTTGGTATCAGTACATGGTTTGAATGCGAGAAGATACAGTCAAGAATATGGTAAAAAAAAGAGAAGAAAAAGCAAAGAAATTTTTGTTAAACAGGCAAGACTTCAAGATCCGAAACATTACCATTTGTGCGATTAAATATAGAAGAAGTTAAAAATTATTTAGAATACCATACCCAATGTGCGAGCAAGCTATTAACTGGACCATTAAATAAAACGCCACGTTAACTTAAATAACTTCAAAATACACATCAGATTTATAAGAAAACAATTATTGTAGTAAAACCACTTCAAAGCTCTCGCCAAGTGAAGTAGGTGAAATGGCTCTTCACCTAAAATTTTCAATTGTGAATATTTATTTAAATTACATAACAAATTATTTATCGGCATTACACCTATTAGAAGTCGGTTATTTATGGCATATATACTCGTAGATACAATAAGCTTAGGGAAAACAAACACATTACATTTTTTCTGGTCCCCTTGTATTTAAAATTTAAATTTTAAATGCAATCCGTCGAGCGTGAACACATTAACCATAATAAATCTTAACTACAACACTCGTGCAACTGTAGTGAAGAGGCGGCCTCAAACGTATTTTAACTCTGCACTTATACCTCCGTTGCCGTGGTAACGCCTACATCAATATCTACAATTGGTTCACGGTGAATCGCGCAAGTGAAGAGTTCAGTCGTACATAGCCGCTGAACTGCGCGTTCGGGTTTGACCATCGGTTTTTAAACGATTTCAACAATTTTGAATTCACATTTTTAGCTGTAGTATTTAATGATACTTTCTCTCTCACGGACATATTATTTGACGTTCTCAAAAAAAAATCAATAGATATTAATTTTTGTGTTAGAAAAATAAATAAAACTATTGAACTATTAAAGAGGAAAAGGAATGACGGTTTCTTTGATACACTCTTCGAGAAGACTAATGAAATAGAAATAATACAAATCGATATTTCTAAGCGCCCTAAGCGGGAATCGCTAGCCTTACAAAAAATGATATTAGAAGAAAATATAGAATTTTGTTTTATGAAGTACTGGATCACATTGTAATGGAAATGGCAATAAGGTTTCAAGACTGCGAAAAGTTACAATTCATCTCTTTGGCTGATACTACGAAATTGATTCATGTTTTCGGTCTAAACCATTTGAAAGTTTAGGTCAATTTTATGGCAAAATATTTACAAAACGTCAGTGTCTTAAAAACGAATTAAATTTTCTTTATGCCGATGAAAGTCAGGGCAATCTACAGACCCAAGAATTACTAGAAAATCTCAATGAGAACAAAGAAATTTTTTCATAAGCCTACAAATTGTTTCACTCATATTAACTATTCCGTCGACAAGTGCATCAGTGCCTTAAACGAATAAAAACGTACTTAAGAAATGCAGTACTCAATATAGGCTTTCTTCTTTGACAAATATTTGTGCTGCTGATTGAAGGAGTTTTCCACAGCTATCTGTACCTCTGCGTCAGACTCAAAATGCCAACCTATTAACGCCGTTTGGTCCAAAAATATGGAAATCGCAAGGCGATAGATCCGCGCTATAGGGTCGATGCTCTAAAACCCTTCATTTCTTTCGTTGAAGATTTTCTTTAACCACATTAGCAACATGAGGCCTAGCATTGTCGTGAAGCAAAACGACTCCAAGCGTAAGTTTTCCTGGACGTTTCCGTCTTATGGCTTGATGAAGCTTGTTCAAAGTTTCATTGTACAGATTTGCATTGACATTTACTCCAGGTTCTTTAAACTCTATCAACAAGAGTCTTTGGTCATGGTCGTTAAAAAATGTCAACATCACCTTGCCTGCAGAAGGCTGTGCTTTAAACTTCTTCGGTGGTGGTGAACTTGAATGTTTCCACTGCATCGACGATAACTTACTAGATGCTCGTAGTAGTGGCACCAAATTCCGACAACAGCAACTATTGACAGAAGAAAGTCATCATTTTGCCTATAGTCATTGAGGTGTTGCAGATATAAACCCATTCGCAAGCATTTTTGTTCATTAGACAAGAGACGAGGAATCCATTGCGAACAAACTTTGCTGTAACCCAAATTACGAACAATACTATGGACAGATTCTACACTCGTACCAACAATTTCCGAAATTACTCTAATTGAAAATCGACGATTTGACACGCATGCAATATTGTTTCTGTTAATGCAGTACACCGTGCACCTGATCGCGGCTCATCCATAGTCCCCTCTTTTCCATTCATAAAGTTTCGGTACCATTTCCGCACAGGTGAGTACGCAATACATGCATTTCCATACACAGCTTGCATTCGGGTATGAATCTGCAATGGCTGCACACCCTCGGTGCATAAAAATTGTAGGACCGCACGCTGATTAAACTTGGACGGATTTTCAACAACAAACGCCATTTCAAAATCGAAGTTTTAAAAGTCATAATCAAATTTAAACGCCAGAAACTTATTAATGTGTTGTTTACAAACACTACTAACATTAACAAACTTCCTTTGAATTATTGCATTTGTTTTGAAGGCTAAATTGATCAAAGATGGGTTTTAATTGAACAAGCCTCGTACATTTTAGATTCCCAAATACAATTAATAAAATGTACTGTTTTAGATTATAAGAAAACATTGGAACTTGCAGTTTACAGAAGCTAGCCTTCAAAATCTTTCTGCCATTAAATATTCCTTAAAAATGTATTACAATTTTTAAGAGCACTTGGGAGATTAGCATGTATACGTATAAACATAAAGCAAATCTAATAATTTCAACATCATTTTACAGAATTTCCTAGCAAGATTCCTAGCTATACATCTGTTAGAAAGTCAATCAAATAACAAGATAGATGTTAATGTGTTTTGTGAAGTTTTGATGTAATATGTGCAAATTCCCTGTAGGTGTAATAAATGTGTGTAAGGTAATACGACCTACATTGCTTATGAAATTTAATTGCATCGACTAGAGCTACTGTCGACAGGAGCTAAATAATATTTCTAGTCTGTAATATTAGATACAAAGAAGCAATATTTATAACGATTACACGTTATATTACAGCTGAGTAAAAAATATTACTCGTAAAAAATTATTTTCTGCTTCTGCTGCTTAAGCTATACATCGACCCCATACATTCTATACCATACATCTAAATTAATCCTAGAATTTGTCTTTTACTCAGAAAGATCTTTCTGCGTTACAAATGTGACTCCAACTATGTCAAAAAACGTTATTTTAGAAGCATAAGATGAAGCGTTACATACCGAAAAGTTTACCTTAATTAAAAGCACATCATCGTATTTATGACAATGGAGATGAACTTCGTGTAGTTCAAAAGTATCATAATTAAATTAATTTGTGCTTAATAGCCCTATTTATAATTCAACGCGATATTTTACGAGTAAACACAAATCGCAACCGAATAAGTGCACATAGAAATTAATAATGTGATACACAAATTAATAATGTGATATACAAATTTAACTAACTCATGCACAGAGATTAGATTTCATTACCGATTTTCTTTTATAGGCGTCCACTTATAATACTGTTGACATATTTGTTAAACGATCCATTGTGTGTTCGCATCTTAGCTTGACCAATTGCTTATATTACTGCTTGTACTGCAAACAACCTATTTTGTTAATAAATATATGTATACGGGTAGTTTATTGCTAAAGAAGAATGCAATCGATATATCAATAAGAAATTGCTATTATTCATCATAACGGTCGCCCCCTTACTATAAAACCCTTTATAGTGAAAAAATTGCATTATTCCTAGTTAATGTGTTAAACATAAATGGAAGTCAGGCAGTTTCTTGTAGTGGATATGCGTAATGGTTTCTAACAGGATCTTATCTTAATTAGTGCTTCTGATTTTATGACATTGTTTGATAAACACAAGCACCGACACTATTACGCTAATTTAATAAATTTTATACAGACAACTTAAATATTAATTTTTTATAAAATGATTTCCATAGATAGACCACAATAAAATTCACAAAAAGCAAAATAACCAGGCTATTTAATACAGCAAGCAGATAAAGTGTCGCGATATATCAACATTATATTAATTAACCACGATCACGAAGATAATTTCACGAATTTATTCACACAAATAAAATAATAAAGGTGGCAGTGATCGCGGATAGGAATTTGTAGCACTTGCGCAAGCGCACTTGCTTAAATACCGGAGCGGTTAAAATGAGTTAAAATGTTAATAACCAAGCATAAAAAATAAAATTAAAAAGGGATAGGCTTCGATCTGTTCATTAGTTTTTGTACAGGTATCCTCGTCTCGCGGGCCTCTCATTTCCTCGCTCCGTAGCCGCCGCAATGACGGACAGAGACGGACGATATCAGCCTCCTAAGAAACCAATCAGGCCCGATCAGCAATTTTCTAGCTTACTTGTGGGATAATCAAAACAAAGGCACCCATTAATTACAAAGTTGAGGTCTCGGATAGCGCTGCAACTAAATGGCCTTACCAACCAATTAACTAACTCATTAACAATACTACAATCGAATATTCGGTGTGACGTCACATCCGAATTATTCCGAGAAATAAATATTGTGGATTTCCGTTACATAATAATTTCACTGCACCCTGTTGACCAATCAGTAGTACAGTGACCTCTGGACTGCTGAAATTCCTGTAGAATTGAGCCTTGTTTAGTGTTTACAGTCTTGAAGATAACTCATGACACTGTAGCCGAAACTGATTAAACATATACAAACTCTAAGAGACAACTGGGCACATGCATTAAAAGCTATCAGCGAACGCGCGAAGTTCGTACAGTTTTACGTTAATCCCATAGCTAGGTAAACCTATGAGACGGACTATAAGTTTCGTTGCTATATATTACCCGGTAAAAATATCTCACATGTTCATATTGACAAAAAAATTGGTTAGCAATTAGTCATAGATACAATTGTTACAGGAGTGTAGGCAGCTATAATACAAACTGGAAACATTCATACTTGTCTAAAATTACTATTAGTGGTAGCAGTAGCAGTTTGACTGTTTCGTTTGTCAGTAATTTTTAAAGAATTATAGAACCTTTAAAAAAAATCTTAATACACGCAAATATCTACTTTTTATCAAATTAGTAACAATTATTTTTCATGGTAGTCTATAATAAATTTCAACATTTAATGCCACTATTATTGCCATTAAAATATTTTTATTAAACCGGTGCCTTTCGACGAGGACCTACTTGCCTATTTTTGTAAATAATGAAGCCATTTGAAAATTCTTCCATCGATATAACTAACTGACAATAAAATATCTAAATATAGCTGTCAAGCTTCTTATAAATGCAAAAGCATTTCATTTCCCAGGAGACACAAAAATAATGTATTTAAATAATCAGAACTGTTACTAGTACGTATAATATTTATACATTTTAGCAATATTGCCCTTTTTGCAGTATCAAATTAAACATTTACTGTTACATAATATAGAAGTTCACTGCATATTTTACTTATATTTAAGAAAAACTTGTAGATTTCTTGTGACAAACCGGAAGTATGTCACCAACGTTAGAAGTACAGGTGGTAATGAAACTGCCAACTGTTTACAAACGTTCTAGGTAGCGTTGTCACATACATTTACTTTCATTGTGTATAAATAAGTTAGCTTTTAAAAAATTATAACTAGTAGAAGGCAGATTCTTGAATTTGTAATGGTTAATATACAACTATTATTTTACAACAATTTTATATAATTAATTACGGAATAACTTGTCAATCTGAAAATAATACACGTTTTCGGGCGCAGAAAAGCTTGGTACAACTTCTATTTCATTCTTTCTTAAGTAAAAGCGTTGGAAATTATTAAATCATTTAGCAGAAAATAAACGAAACATCTTCCGATTGTTTCTTAAAGTTAAATGAGGTTATGTATAGGCTTCTATTAATTCTAAACAGCGGTGTCATATCTATTTACCATGATTACCCATAAATAAGATAGCGTTTCTCAAATTATAACTAGTAGATAGCAGCTTTTTCAACTTATATTATCTGATCTATTATTATTAACATTTTGGACTTTATTAACATAACAGCATGGCAAATTAAAAATTATTTAGCAGAAAAGCAACAGAACATTAAAATTAAGTGAGGTTATATATGGTTCTATTCGTTCTAAACAGCGTTTCATACATAATTACAAATTACATTTGTTGTATATTATAGCAGTTGTCTGATTATTCAATTTATGTCTGAATTGCAATTATTAACATTTTTAACAGCCGTTTTTATGTAATGAGCAACGGATATCTTTTCAATCTGTAAACAATGCACGTGATTGTCCGCAGAAAATATTAATACCTATACACGTATCTTCAACTTTGTTTACATAAAATCACTGGAAATTAAAAAAACATTCAACAGAAAATCAATGAAAGTGTGCTGATTGTTTAGCAACGTAAAGTGAGGTTATGTATATGCTTTTACAAGCAATTTTCCTATTGTCTTAAATCCATTAGAATTGTAACAACATTGTTGACGCATATCCGTGCTATTAAATTTAAAACAATGCCATTTAGTGAAAAACAAATAATAACTGTTTAAAATGTTTATTGTTTTTGTGCCAGTTAGTAACCTTTCATTTGTATTAACGCACTTATTCGTAGTTGGTAAGTTAGGTTTTAACGTTAAAGAATAAGAAACAGAATATCTAATAAAATCAGGTATTTTTAAAACTAAGAACAAATTTACTGATAAAACAGATAATGCACAATAAAATATACAATGTATCCTTTAACAATGCAAAAGTTTCAGAATTACATCTTGTGTATCTGGCTTGAGACTGCTCGTTTTATTAATCTTCATATTACATATTATGTTACCTAGAAGACCGTAGAAGTTATTAAATAAATACAAATTCACAATACTAAACGCCTAAATGATTTTTTTTAAGAATCGCGGAGGTAACTTCATGATTCCTATCCCACCCAGCTTATCCCGTCTCAGCACATTCATGCTATTCACGGGTCTAACATGCCCCACCCTGGAAAAACCTATGCTCCAGACACCACAAACACTCTGAGATAGTGCAATGCTTAGGATTCGAACCTGCGCGACTATGATAGAATAACTGCGAAACCAAGCGCCGCGGCCACTACTCTACTGCGGTCCCCCAAAATCTTTCTTAAAATCGAGAACCAGGTTTACGCTAGAAAAAGGTAATTGTAGTTTTATTAGCAACTGCTGTACCTCACCAGTCAAAGACTGACTTTAAAATGTCTTCTCAACTACCGTAACATGAAGTAAACTATCAATAGAAACCTACTATGTTTATTTTATTTCGATATACTATTCACAAGAAAAATATGTTATATATAGTTGCACAAACTCTCTAATTACAACATAAGCTCTAGTTATAAATTATACCGCTGTTAAAAAACATGGTATATATACAACTGTATCTATACGCGCACGTCTATGTGTTTAATAATCCATAATCACATACCGAAACCTTACACAGACTTTTCAAATTCCTATCATCAGAATAGTATTAACCACTTAATAATACATCTTCATTTTCTAAATATCCCGTATTAAACAATTTTTAAAAATGTTTAAACCTACGTATAAGGCATTCGAACGGATGGAGACGTAGAATATGCTAGTCATAGCGCATAATTGGGAATAGCAAATCTACAGATGTAAAAGGTCTAACAGGAAGAAATAAAACGCACTCGTGTTGCTGCTACAACCCTACTGCCAATCACAGACGCGTTTAGTGTTCACAAAAGCTTCTCTAGGATATTATACACGCATGATTGTACTTAGAGAGATGCTGTTGCAATTTTTACGTACATATATCCTATTCACGATTGTTTTGCGCCTTCATTGGCTGTGATTTATTTTTATTACGTTGCATATTCTGGAATTTTGAGAGTGAAACTGGTTGACGCATTGTTGCTAGATGGCATAGTTTTAGAGGTTTTCGATTGGTATTTTTACTGTTATTATTAGTATACGACAACGTGTATCTTACGACGATACTGTTTATCAAAAGGAAATACAACGGTATGTACATAAATTAATTCGTAGAAGGTATAGGCAACCCTCAAGACATAAATATGAACATAACACAAGCACGTAATAAGAAAGTATGCTATCTCATCTTCTTTGAACAAAGTATTTTAATATTTTTCCAGACCTGGGTACTAAAAACCTAGTGCATTGTTTTTCGTAGACAATCCTTTCTTTATCTTACCTAATACTCATCTTAGCACTTTAGTGGCATGGGATTTATATTCAATCGATATAAAGAAATCGTATCCGAGTTCGGAAGGTTGCCTATCGATATTTCCTGATTTCTACTTTCGTCTCACTCTTCTTACTATAGAACTTATATAAATTTATCTCTTTCTAATTCTATAAACTATAGACAGTACATTACATAATAATCTCAGTTTAACTTTAACTCTGTACAAAGCCATAGTTACACACACAAGGTGGCCTATTGAAACGCAACAGAATCGTGAAGGGAGTATATACAATTTATACAAAGACCCGATTTTCATTGTTTAAACTGCACATATCCTGTTTGTGTTAAATAGCAAACCTGAAATCAAATGATAGAAGTTGGTGTAGAGCTTTACCTAAGGCGACCGGGTGGCGCAGTGGGCGAGAGTCCGCTTCGCAACCGGTTGACCCGAGTTCGACTCCCGTTGTGGCCCGAATTTTAATTAATTCGGGAGCAGCGGGAGTGACTCGGTAGCATAGTTGGGGGGGTTTTTCAAGGGTGGGGC